>JAMBLF010001862.1:0-32094 GCA_030578115.1 Leucoptera coffeella
GAGATCAAAACAAATATTCTAAATCAAACCTATTACGTTCATATACTTTGCTAAGTTCCATTAAATCAGTAGCCTCTTAATATAAGAAAGGCAGCTAGTTTTAACATAATGTTTGTCGCAGAAACCTATCGCAGAAGAGGGCGGAGATATCGTTGCAGGCAAACAAGCTGCGGAATGGTCTGGGCAAAGTGGAGGAGACTACGCAACTGGTCGGAACCATGTCGGCCGAGTTAGAAGTGTCCAAGGTATTCATACACATCACGAGTATACATACATACCAGTTAGCGAGGAACTGCGTGATTACCTGGTGGCGGAAGAACGTAAAAATAAACTCATTTAGGCTTATGTAAATTTTCTATAAGCTAAAGTGTAAAGATTTTAACAACGGCCGCGTTCACACATCGGCTTATGTTCGATTACCGAGATAAAGTGACGGGCAAGGTCAATATCTAGATCGGTCCTCAGAAAGTATGGTTCGTATTGGTAACCACCAAGTGTGTATGTGGTGTAATACATACACATCATGCCCGTGTCCCCGTAAAGGTGAAAGCAGAGATCACGGATCACATCTGTCACTATCCTGACAAAACACTTTCGCTTCATTGCCACTTGTACACACTCAACGGTTATAGTTCTAACGCTGCCCTTATTCAAAAAGGCGTTTATTAGACTGCCATATCTCTTATTGGGCCGACCACTAACCACCGTTCCACTTCACTCACATATATTCCTTTTGTTAATCTATTATCATTCATTATAACTATATGTATGTATGCTAATCACATTCACACATAATTCTAATTCCAGGAACAAGTGACCCTGTTCAAGAACGACTGTGTGGCCTACATGAACGTGATCAACGAGCAGCAGAAGATAGCTGATGAGCAGCAGAGGTCTGTGGCCGCTCGCACCAAGAAGACTCAGGAAGAGGAAGCTCAGTGCAAGAAGCTGGCTGATGCGGCGCTCAGGGACCTGTCCAGTGCTATGCCGGCTCTGGATGAGGCTATTAAGGTGAGGGTTCTTATAGGTGTGTTATTATTGAAGTTTTTTTTAATTGTAGTTGGAATGTATGTGTTTTGCCTTCGTAAGGATCATAAAAATGAAATTAATTTTATTACTAATCCTTTAGAATATCAAACACAAAAAATAGCCTATCCTGCCCGTCTAAAAATTACTTAAAGCTCTCGGACCCAAAAGTTATCAAGTTGTCATGCACACGGGAATTTCTGAAAAGAAATTAGTTTTTAATAGTGAATTGTATAACTGCAAAATGCAGTATTTTTGTCACTTTAGTGTATGAAAAGACGAAAGAGGAGTTATATCCCTTAATTTATCTATACCGCTTTACTTGTATAACAGGCACTGGAAGCTTTGAATAAGTCCGATATAACAGAAGTGAAGTCCTACGCCAAACCGCCGCAGAAGGTCGAAATGGTCATGGAGGCTGTACTCACCTTATTACAGGTTAGTTAAATCTTACAGTCACTATTAATATGTTTACAATTGCAATAAATTCTAAAAAAAATGATATTTAATGCATTTAACCAGTTAGTCAATTAGCAATATGGTTTACAGTCGCTGATTCTTGCGTATTCTCAAGATGGTCAATTTTATTTCTTATCGAAATTTTCATTGGTTTGCAATTTTTGAGTCTTCTTACTTATTTGACCCGTGCTAGCTGCGACATAAGAAAATGTTAATTAGCTCCCATTTTTCACATGTCATAAAAGGTGTCTAAGGGCCTCGGAGTATATGAAATCCAATGGGTGATGGGTTAGCTACCTGTCATTAACATTACATATAACATCACAACCCCATTATTCATGCTAGAAAGTGACCAAGGAGATATGAGTATTATCGTCTCTCCAAGGTTTGGTCCACCCCAAAAGGACGTAAATGTACTTACGAGACTTTAACAATATGAATTTGTATCCTCAAATTCCAGAAAGAAACCACCTGGGCAGAGGCTAAACGCCAGTTAGGTGACACGAATTTCCTGGACCGGTTGAGGGAGTTCGACAAAGATCACATGTCGGATAAAACGCTCAAGAAGATCGGCACTTACACCTCTAAGCCAGAATTTGACCCAGAGACTGTCGGGGCCGTCAGTTCAGCCGCCAAGTCTCTGTGTCTATGGGTGAGGGCCATTGAAAAGTACGGAAAGGTGTACAAGTAAGTGTAGAGAGACTAATGTATATGTTCTAGTCCTTTAATTGCTTTTAAAATGGATAGAATCGATATACATACATACACATCGAAGCTGATTCCCTGTCATAGATCACGGAACCCCATTTGTCCCGTTCCTGACAGAGCACTTTCGCTTCATTGACACTGATACATCTTCTCATAGACACTCGGCGGTTATAGGTACTCCTAACGTCACCCTTTTTTAATATAGCGTCTATCTAACTGTCATATGTCTATTGGGACGGCCCCTACGTAACCGCCCTTCCAATTCACTCACATATATTCGTTTTGTCAATCTGCTATCATTCATCCGAATAACATGTCCAAACCATTGAAGCATGCATGGATAGAATCTCGGAGATATAATATATCCTTGGTGATATATAGAGATAATATTGGTTGGGATGGTATATCGTTTTTATATGGATTATTGGTGACAGGTTTAGACTTTGATGGTAGAGTAAAATTCAGCTGAAAGTATTAATTACAAAAAAATTTAAAGAGAGTAAAATATCAGGTGTTTAATTATTACCATGTCGCTTAATGTTAACAAACCATAAAAGCATACTCTAATTATTACATCTTGGTGACTACACGCTCCTGCAGTTAGAAACTATCCCTAATGTATTGAATATTTTTTTGATTAATATGCTTCCTGTATTTCGTATTCATTGATTATCAACATGCACATCACGCTCATCTCCGTATAAAGGATCAGATCATAAATCCCAACCAACACAACTTATCAAAACTCTTCTTCATCACTACACTTCCTTTCACTTTTAGAATAGTGAAACCAAAGAAAGAACGCCTAGAAGAGGCTTTAGAGTCGTTGCGCGCGAAGCAGCAGATCCTCGCGGAAGCCAAAGCGAAGTTGAAGGAGCTGAGCGATATGATAGCCAAGCTGCAGAGGGAGTACGACGAGAAGATGGCCGTCAAAGAGGAGTTGGAGGAGAGAAGCCGGCTGCTGCAGCTCAAGCTGGAGAGGGCGGAGGCGCTCATCACTGGCCTGTCAGGTGAATGACACTTATAAGCAGGTTCTGGGATCATTTCCTTTTGTGGGTAGTCTAGGGCTTGTGTGACCACTGATGTCGCTAGAAAATTATTACTAACTACTACTTAACTTTTAGTTTAAAACAGAACAAGAAACTACGTTAAGAACACATACATACAAGTACATTCATGTCTTTGAATCCCTTTCGGGGTGGACTGAACATCGGAGATATAATATCTCGTAGTTCACGTTTTAGCATAATTTCGACGAGTGACGAGTTGCCAGCCCATCGCCCAATGGATCTTGTATACCTCTAGTCCTTTAGTCGTGTCCTCCGTCATGCTGGGTAGAACGGCAGCTAGTTAATATTTTTTCTACGTCCCAACTAGTACGGCAATAACACATGATTATATTTTATACGTTTTTGATTCTAGTCCTATGCGGTTTCCGTCTTACGCTACTGGGACTACCACTTAAGGGTTACAGTTCGAGAAAGTATAACATACATACACATCACGCCTGATTCCCTGTAGAGGGGTAGGCAGAGATCACGGATCGCCATTTGTCAGACTGCTTTCGCTTCACTAACACTCATACATCTTCTCATACACACTCCGTGGTTATAGGTACACCTAACGTCACCCTTCTTCAATATAGCGTCTATCTGACTGTCATATGTCTTATTAGATAGTTATTAGTACTATAGTACATTTGCATTAAGAAAATAGTAACGTCCATGTGTCCATGATTTAACCAATGAGATTTTATCAAGGTTTTGTGTCATTGGTCAATATGAATTCTTTTCTCGTTAACTAACGTCTCATTGGCCAGTTTAACCTCTAAATATCATGACGTTACTATTTACTAAACGCGAATTGACTGTAGTTGTAATACGTAAAAATACGCCTATACAGGTGAAAAGGCGAGATGGCAGGCCACGGTGGATCGCTTAGACAAGGAGTTTGAGAATCTGCCCGGCGACTGCCTCATCGCCACCGGGTTCATTGCCTATCTGGGGCCTTTTGTTTCCGAGTACCGGGAGGACCTCATGACGGAGTGGTTTAACGAGGTATGGAGGATTTATAGTTATGTTATGGATGACATATATAAATATCTAAATATCGGTCTGCTGGAGGTAATTCCTAAACGGGATAAGTAGGCCTATTGTTTGTCTGCTTATATTCATGTATAAATGTAGTGTGTGTGCAATGAAGAATAAACAAATATGTAATAATTGTTGAGTCTACTAATTACAGGATGACAATGATTTCTCTGGTGTTCTGTGACTTGCATAGTATTTAATGAGCTGTCTTCTCTCTAGTTTGTCGTGAAACAACTAAAGCATTCGATATAATAATTATTCCAAGATTATTATACCATTGTCGTCTAAAATAGTTTAATTAATGTATTTTTGTATGCGGTTATCAATGTAAACTAATTCCAACAAAATATTGTTTCAGGTGTTCGCGAGAGAAATGCCGGTAACTATGAATCTCAGTATGAAGGACTTTTTGCTGGATGACGCCACCCTCAGAGATTGGAACTACAAGGGACTGCCAGGTACTTACAGTCACGAATTTTAGGTTATTCACATGTTATTCTTACATGTTTATTGTATCTTCAATAATATATGCATGAATATTACTAGTATTTATCAGCTAGAAATTATTATACTGGTTACGTAATGCCTTTGCTGAAATTCATGTTAATATAACACTTTTCTCGTGCTAATTCTTTGTAATATGTTCATTGAAATAAATTTTATAACAATGTTAGCTACAAGTGATTTTGTGCTAATAGACTACTGAAAACTAGCAAAGATTAGAAAGTTACTAGTAATTTAAACTGCACAATAGGTTAATAGTTCTTTTAAATTTACAAGAGCTCTTACAAATTCTGAAACGCTTGTATACGAATGGTCTCTTGTTGTAACAGATGACACATTCAGTGCGGAGAACGGCATTATCGTGGCCCGCGCCACAAGATGGCCGCTAGCAGTCGACCCGCAGGGACAGGCACTCATTTGGATCTCTCGGCTGGAGGAGAAGAATAATATAGAGGTATAAGCCAGCTCTTATTGTATTGTGCAGTGTCCGCATTGAGTACGGATGGTCTCGTTAATATATGGGCAAAGTGTCTATAGAATTACTTCGAGTGCTTACCTAATTGTGGGTAAACCTCAGAAGTATACAAATTTTTAGAAAGTCTTTGTTTGCTTTTCGGTGTACTCGGTTCGTCTGGCACGCAAATAAAACTAGGTGGTGGGCCAAAAACCTTTAACTGGTATTCTAATAATGCCAACAAAAATTATAATTATGTCAGAAATGCTTAAGAAGATCTCCGGAAGTCTGTATTCCCAATATGAAGTAATCTACTTACTCAAATTTGATCACTATTCTTCATACTAAACTTCTTCTAAACACTCGGCGATGATCATCAGCAGCCTGTCTGAATCCACTGTTGGACATAGGCCTAACTCAAATGACGCCACTTCTCCCTGTCAGTCCCACCTTGCCGGGGGGCGCCCCACACTATGTTTACACTTAAACTCGGCAATACTTACTTTTTTAATTTCAACATGTTCTAATAATTTGCTGGTCTGCCTTTTACGACTCACATACTAATTTCCTTTCAGATAGTAGACATCTACCAGCCCAACTACCTGCGAGTGATGGAGACCTGCCTGGCGAGTGGCTCCCCGGTGCTCATCCAGAATGTGGGCGAAGTGCTGGACCCCTCCATCGCGCCCATCCTGGACAAGGCGGTGGTGACCATTGGCTCGGCGCAGGTCATCAAGTTCAACGACAAAATGGTCTCCTACAACAAGGACTTCAAGATGTATCTCACTACTAAACTAGGTGGGTTTGTGTTATGTAGTGTATTTATGTTTCTGAGGTTTAATGGAACGTAAATAGATTGTTCAGTAGCTGCCCTTCTCTTTGCTTTGTGCGTGATACAAATATTCATTAATAATGTCTATCCATAAAGATAATTAAGCTCAAGGTCATAATATGTCTCTAAGCTTCTATCTACTCTAAAATGCTGAACCTTTAAGGATCCGAGAAAATGTATGGCAAATGGGATCATCCGCTGCGTTTTAATTGTACATAGGGACTTATCTTGTTAATTACTTTTATAAACAATGTATTAGCTTTGCCGTTCGTCTTTTTAACGATGTATGCCTCGGTTTCTATCGAAGAGAGCGTTCCTATTATCTGCCTGCCCTCACTTCTGATGAAAAATGAAGCAATTGCGAACTACTATTACATACCTATACTAGATAATGGATTAAGAATACTTTTGTATGAAATACTGAAATATTTCATAAATCACTACATAGTATAAACCAAAGTCGCTTTCTCCGTCCCTATGTCCCTTTGTTTGCTTAAATCTTTGAAACTACGGAACGGATTTTGATGCGGTTTTTTTTAATAGATAGAGTGATTTAAGTGGAAGGTTTGTACGTATAATAACATCCATTAAATAGTGGAGTAGGCTATATATTTTATACCCGTGCGAAGCCGGAGCGGGTCGCTAGTGTCTAATAAAAATACATACTCGAAAACTCTCATGTTGGTACATCTGTTGTGTGCAGGCAACCCGGTATACTCGCCAGAGACGCTGACGAAGACGACGATGGTGAACTTCGCGGTGAAGGAGCAGGGGCTGACGGCGCAGCTGCTGGGCATCGTGGTGCGGAAAGAGAAGCCGCAGCTGGAGCAGATGAAGGACTCGCTCGTGCTCTCCATCGCGCACAACAAGAAGACCTTGGTACCTAACTGATAGATACATACATACATACTTTCACAGATAATTCAAAGATATTCATTTGGGGGAGGCCTATGTACAACAGTGGATTCAGACGGGCTGATGATGATGATACATTCACAGATAGATAGACTACATACATACAAACACAGCATATACGATTCTGTATAGGGGTAGGCGGATCGCGTATCCCCAGCTGTCCCGACCCTGAAAAACGACTTCTGCTTCATTGACACTCATATACACTCGGCGGTTATACTACTATTGGTACTAGGTTAAAGATAGATAGAAATCTCTCATTATTATTTGCATCTGCAAACTAAAACAATAAGAGAATCAGAAGATAGATCAAATCGATACAGGTTAGAGGTAGATAAATATCAGGGATTACTATTTGTGGTGGTTTCCCTTTATATTGACAGCCAGCTACTTCTAACGCCACCTGTTTTAGTGTATGGACGTTTGTGATCGTTATCTCCCTTCAATCAGTTTAACCACTAAAGCCCAAGTTACACCAGATAAACGGGTGGTGAATCAGTCCTCTTAAAGATAGTAATTATTGGCTATTTGGAAGTATATACAGATGGCTTATAACGATGTTTTCATTTACCAAGAAAGCGGTGTTTTTTGCTTTACAAAAATGTTTATAGATAAATGCAAAAAATATTTTCGTACATGCTCAAGATGAGGTTTGAACTCACTCTCTTTTCATTTCCCTTCAACTATTTTCCCTTTCACTTAATTTTTACCTATTTCCAAGCTCGACCTGGAAGACGACCTGCTCCGCATCATGTACGAGTCCCAAGTGCCTCTGCTGGAGAACGACGAGCTCTTCGTGACCCTGCAGACCTCGCAGAGGACCTCGGTCGAGGTGAAGAACGCCCTCATCACCTCCGAGGCCACGGAGAAGGAGATTGATGCTGCTCGACAGGTGAGGTGCCATATAGAATATTGGGGCCGCGAATAATGGAACATTGGTGACAGGTGTCTAGCCCATCGTCCAATAGATTCTAATTACTCCTAGTTCATTAGTCGCCACCTATGACATGCCGGGAATAATGGCAGCTACACTCTGCTAGACAGGTGGGGTGCAATACATATGCATGAATATTGGTGTCGCGATCTTATAATGGATTTTTTGTGACCGGTTGCTAGCCCATGGCTTAGTAGATTCTATTTGCCCCTAGTCTCTGAGTCGCCTCCTACGACACATCCCGGAAGAATGGCAGCTAATTAGCATTCTTTTGACGTTCCAGCTAGCACGACTAGCCTACTATCTACTGGGACGCAAATCTACTAATGCTTATTGCAAAATAATAAAGGGAGGGTACTCGAATTCTTACCGAATACATACGTGTTCATAGGAGCTGTTAATAAAATAAATCGTAAAATTCCAATAATAGTTATATTTTGTGTAGTATTGTGTTGTGTATGTGGAAATAGTGTTTGTTCTCATAAATCTTAAAGTGTTTAGTGTTAAAACATTAAAATTATAAATTAACGGTTTTTTTTTAAATTAAGAACAAAGACTTTTGGTTTTAACTTGTTTAATTGTTCAAAAATGAAGTGCGAGGCCTGCAAATCACCGGTAGGGAGTGAGGAGCTGTTGGTGTGCGTGCTCTGCAGCGCGCGCTTCCACCATGGCTGCGTGGGCATGTCGGCGGCGCGGTACTCTGCTGCCCTGGAGAGCCTGCGCCGCGGCTGGCGCTGCCCCCGCTGCGACAACGTGACCGTGGGCCGCCGAAGGGCCGACGACACCCCGGTGCGCCACCAGCACGACGTCGATATGTCGTGCGAGGACGTCGACTGCTCTGTTGTTGGTGAGGCTTCTGCGGGTGAGTCGGGGGCTGACCGTTCCAGCCTTGGCGTGTCGCTCGCGGTGAAGCCTGCGTCCCCGGCGCCCGTGACGCTGGTGGCAATAGCCGCTCTGCTCGACGCCAAGCTGGCAGCTAGCGCGGAGCGGTTCGATGCCAAGCTGGAGGCCAGTAGGGCGCAGCTCACCGCAGAGCTCGAGGCCAGGCTGGTGCAGGCGGTGGTGCGCCACGTGAAGGCCGAGGTGGCCTCTGCGCTCGCGGCTGTGGCTGAAGAGCAGCGCGGCATGAAGGCGTCCATAGCGGCTTTTGGCGCCCAGGTCGCTGCACTCGGCGCCGAGAACCAGCAGCTGCGCGACGAGCTGCAATCGTTGCGGGAGCGGCCGGCGGGTGCGTCTGCGCCGCCGGAGCTCGAGGACGCCGTGCGGCAGCTGCGGGAGCGGCTGAACGAGACGGAGCAGGCTGGCCTCGTGTGCGATGTGGACGTCGCGGGGGTGCCGGAGCTGCCGGGCGAATCTCTGGAGCACATAGTGCTGTGCATAGCACAGAAGGCCGGCGTAACACTGGAGGCGCGGGATATTGTGGAGGCGTCGCGCGTCGGTGCATCGCGCTCCCGTACTACTGAGCGGTCGCCCGACCCCGCTGCGCCCGCGCATTCCGCATCCCCACTACGGCCGCGGCCTATCGTAGTGAAGTTCGTTCGGCGGGAAGTGAGGGACAAGTTGGTGTCGGCAGTGCGCATGCGTCGAGGGATCGATGCTTGCGACATCGTGCGGCAAAGCAAGGCGAGCCGCGTTTATGTTAACGAGCGCCTCACTACGACGAATCGGGTGTTGTTGGCGAGGGCCAGGGAGCGTCTGCTGCGCACCTTTCGGTGGCAGTCGGTGTGGGTCCGCGGAGGGCGAGTGTTCGCTCGCCGTGGGCCCAGCAGCCGTCCTGTCTGGCTGCGCAGCTTGCAGGTGCTGGATGAGCTCTCGGCTGCTGGCAAGGCCCCGCCCTCCTAGTTTCGTCGCATGCGGATACGGCATGCTACTTATATTGTGTTTTTTGTCTTGTTATTACTTTTGTTTAATGTTAATTAATTGTGCATATTGTTTACTTCGTGTTGTAATTTTGAATGTTGTTTGTATGGTTATGGCTTGTGTGTGTTATCGCATTGCGGAAAAACATGAGGTTGCCCTAAACTGTATCTTTAAAAATAACTTCTATAATTTACCTATTGTATTTATTTATAATTATTTTCTTTTATATATAAACATTGTTTATTTATTTATTGTGGTCAATCACATAACATTTAATGCTCAACAATATTATACAATATCAACTACATCCCACATTTATATGTGTAATATCTCAAGTACTTTGCTATTTTCATTACTTATTTATTATATTTTACTTAAATACGTGGACAGTTCACATATACGGTGCTCATTTGTAGATACGGTCTTTGGGGTTTTGCGTCGGGGTGCGGTCGGGTGGTATGAAGTGCGGCTTACGATTTATTTTACTAGTATAACATTTCACCTTTAACATGCCTGACCGAAAATTTTTGAAACTTGGACTGTTTAATGCTGGGTCGCTGAACACAAAACACGATGAGCTCGAGGTCGCGGTGGCGAACCTAGACCCGTGCCTGCTGGCGGTGAACGAGACCTGGCTCCGAGGACGCGGCAGCGCCGGGGCACCGCGGCTCCCGGGCTACCGCCTCTCGCACATCCCGCGGCCGCCCGGCACCAGGGCGCGCGGCGGCGGGGTGGGCTTCTACACTAAGACATGCTTGAGGGCTACAGTGCTGCGTCATCCGTCGTCCCATCCCACCGTGGAGCAGATGTGGATGAGGGTCTGCATCGGCACCGTGAGGGTGCTGGTGGGCACCGCCTATCGGCCTAACTGGGTGGACGCAGCTACATTCTTTGACGCTTTGACAGAAACCATGACCACATTTAACTCGTACGAACATATAATTCTTTTAGGTGACTTTAATATTAATATTTTGGACTCGCAATGTGCATTGACGAAACAACTTTTGACATTTTTAACTACAATGGGACTTAGGAACACGGTTAGTCAGCCGACACATTTCACCAGTCACAGTGCAACCCTCATTGATTTAATCTGTTGCCAATCGTCAACTCGCATCATCAACACAGACACAACACGTATACCTGAGCTGGGTGGGCATGCTATTGTAACTACCACAATAAAAATAGCCAGGCAGAAGCAGCCCAGAAAAACCATAACATATCGCCCTATCAAACATATTGACATTAATAAATTCAACAATGACTTACGACTAATTGACTGGACTGTGTTACAACGCCATGACACTGTTAATGACAAAGTGGTTCATCTTAATGCTTTGGTGGCTATGCTGTTTGACCGACATGCACCTCTGACATCCTTTAAGGGTAAACATGACTCACAACACAAACCGTGGCTCACAAGCAATATCAGGCATCTGATGCAATTAAGAAATAGAGCACACAACAAATACAAACAATCTAAACATGAGCATCATTTGCAAGAGTATAAGGACCTGAGAAAGTTTGTGAAAACATGTATGCAAGCAGAAAAGAGAGCTTACTTTGAATTTCACGTAAACAAATACCTAAAGACCCCGAAAGTTCTCTGGAAAACACTATGCAATTCTGTTGTGGACTTTAAGCCCAAACAAGAACTACCACCACACTTTGACGACCCAAACACCATTGCACAACACTTCCTTGACACCCCAGGCCCCACATCATCCCCTCTTGCTCTGCTCCGCTCTTTTCATGAGGGTCGTTTCGGCTCTTCGACTTTTGGGTTGCATACGGTGAGTGAGGCGTTCGTGGCTAGGGTGATCCGGTCCATTAAGAGTGATGATGAGAAGGTGGTGCATGGGCAGGTAACAGAGTACATACATACACGCAACATTCTACCACTTTATCAATCTGGTTTTCGGAGACAGCATAGCACCACCACTGCATTGATGGACGTATTTGACAACATTTTGACAAACGAGGACAATCATAACGCAACAATACTCGTGCTATTGGACTATTCCCGTGCTTTTGACTGTTTGAACATTGACCTCCTATTGGCAAAATTAAAATATTACGGTTTTAACGACTTGACTATTGAATGGTTCAAAACATATTTAAACGGACGCAAACAAGTAGTTTCATTGACAAGGCCAGACGGTACCACAATACACTCGACAGTTCACACGACTAGTAGGGGAGTCCCACAGGGCTCTATCCTAGGTCCATTATTATTTATTTTATATACCTCAGACATTGCACTACACATAACTACCTGTAAATATCATATCTATGCCGATGACATTCAACTCTACACACATATTGACATTAATAATTTTGACTCTGCTATAGAAGCACTAAATGAGGACTTGAGAAAGGTGTATGACTGGTCTGTAAGCAACTGTCTGGTCCTCAACCCTGTCAAGACCAAGTACATGGTGCTGGGCAGCCAGCGAATGGTGTCTGGTGTCTTGATGAGGGGGCCACGTATTCGCGTCAACAGTGTCGCCATAGACAGGGTGGAGGAGGCTCGAAGTCTGGGTGTCGTGATGGATAGTGGGATGCGGTTTGAGAAGCACGTCGCTCAGCTGGTTTCTGCGTGCTTCCATCGTTTGCGGGTTTTATATCAGTGTCGGGGGTTTCTTAGTGTAGACTTGCGGGTCAGGCTTTGCGAGACTTTGGTATTGTCCAAGCTCAATTATGCCTTGACAGCGTACGGCCCGTGCCTGTACAAGAAGACTCGTGGGCTTTTGCAGCGTGTGCAGAATGCTTGTGCCCGTTACTGCTTCCCCATTCCACCCCGAACCCATGTTTCACCATTTTTGAATAGTTACAGACTACTTAACATTGAAAACCGACAAAAACTACTCCTTAGTTGCCTACTTTTTGACATCATTCACACTAAACAACCGAAATACTTATTCGACAAATTAACGTGGCGATCCCAGCATTATAGGTCATCCCGCGCTTGTGTGCCGCCGTTTGTACTGCCCCGACACCGCACCACTGCCTTCAGGGGTGCTTTCAGGTACGCCGCCTCTAAGTGCTGGAATAACATCCCCCCACCGATGAGGCAGGTAACGTCTAAGCCAAAACTTAAACGGTTACTCAAGGAACATTTCCTCAGCCAGCAAAAAGAGGCGTGTGCTCCCAACGTTGCCCCCCGTTCCGGCCGCTACACTGTGTTGACTGGACAGTAACATGTAATTGTGACACATTAATTTTTCTCATATTTTACGTTGAATATCTTTGTATTGTATGTATTTGTAAATTTATGTATCGTACACATAATATAAGCATTAAAAAACATTTATATACTGTATGTATAATTTCAATATGTTATTACAATATGTAACACAATAATTTATTTATAGTTTACACTTATTAATATGTATGTTTATTAAGCTCTTATTGTTAAATTTGCCCTCTTGTTGGTTCTAACGTAATATCAGCGTTGCGTTTGCCACCAAACGTAACATACCAAGCTGAGTTAGAACCCTTTTGCTGCGACAATAACATGCACAAGCTATACCTCCTAGTTCGTAAGTTTGATTTGTAAAATGTTTGTATTGTGTATGTTTTTGTTGCTGTAAATAAATGCTTTTTTTATTATTATTAAAATATCACTTCAGTATCAGTGTGAAGTATTTCGCGGATTAACAAAATCGACAAATTGCGACATTTTTAAGGCAACATGTAGACATCTTTGCTGTCACTTTTGGTATTCCACTATCAACATAACACTATTACTGAAGTATATTGAACTACGATTGTCCTAAAACACATTAATAGACTTAGATCCCTGATAGTCATCACTCAAGTGGTGTAGCATGTCGTAATGTTTCGTTTTGAATGTTTCCAGGGCTTCGTTCCCGTGGCAATCAGAGCATCGGTCTTGTTCTTTGCCCTCAACGACCTGAATCGCATCGACCCCATGTACCAGTTCTCCTTAGAAGCCTACATCGAACTGTTCATGTACTCGATAGAGAAGAGTCCCAAAAGCACAGAACTGGATGATAGGATCAACAGTCTCATCGAATTTCACACTTATGCCGTTTACAAGTAAGTCCAAAGTTAACTACATGTTCTTGTTTCCTTACTTGTTGACGTGGCGTTTAAAACTACTAGGAAACTAAGGTGGAATGAAGCTTGTTAGAAATTGGCTTTGTTTGTCACTGATATTACATATTAACACTATCACAACCTTTACTTGTGCTGAAAGTGTCCGAGAGAGTATGTTTCCGAGGGTCTATGTATGACAAGATACATATATACATACACATCACGTCCCTCTCCCTATAAAGGGCACTTTTGCCTAATTGACATCCATACATCCCGTATTTACCGAGTGGTCAAAGGTACTTCTAACGTTACTCTTTCACAGTATACTTTCTCTCTTGACCTCGGACTTCGTATGAAAAAGGTCCTAGGTTCGAATTCCGACTCTGACATGTACCAATGAATGAAATTTAAATATGTGTTTTTCATTTATGTACATAATTTACAGTCGCTAACGGTGCGGGAAAACATCATGAGGAAACCTTCCTATCCCTCAGGATAGGTAATAGTCAATGCCTATATACGGCGATATGGTTCACTACCTATCACGTTGGGTGCTGTCTATCTAGTGAGACGCGGGCTTCGAATGACCCATACCTAACATGCCTTCGAAATTTCGGAGATGGGCATTCAAGCCTCTGACTACCCCGCCATAATGAAAGGGGAGTGTGTATAGACAAGTCGTGAAGCGTATGTATGTATAGGCTTACTACAAAACTTGAGATCTCAATTCTTCTTCTCCCTTCCTCCCCTCTAGGAACACGTGTCGCGCGCTGTTCGAGCGGCACAAGCTGCTGCTGTCGTTCCACATGGTGACGCGCATCCTGTTCCAGACGGGGAAGCTCAACCGCAAGGAGTACCTCTACTTCCTCAAAGGGGGCGTCGTGCTCGACAGATCGGAGCAACCTGACAATCCTACCGGTGAGGCAATAAAATCATAAATACCGTACGAGTATATAAAGGCATTTGATTAAGAGCCTGCGCCCTTACTGTTCAGATTGTCCAAAACACGAAAACGGCGTAGTCTGAGATGTAAATATTGTGCTTTCTTGTTGCCTGTCATCTCGGTATGTAGTAGGCATGCGTTGGTTAGATCACCGAAGCTAAACAACGCGAGGTTTTATCAATGTGAGAAGGTGACACACCACACCGGGTGACGTGCTGATGGTATCGGTGAATAGTAACAACGTAAAAATCTATCTTTGGATAAATAAAATCAATTTCTGACATAAGAAATGGACTTTTCGCTTGTTACTTTGGGGACTTACTATGATATACTAATCAAAATTAAGATTATTGGTGTTTTCTTACCATTAATCCGCATTTCATTGATGGACACATGAACAACCGACAACCCATAGTCTGTCCATATATAATCGTGGTTAATACCCCTAGTATCTATTCAGATTGGTTATCCGACGACTGCTGGGACAACATGACTGAGCTGAACAAGCTGCCAGGGTTCCACGGCATCATCGACGGCTTCGAGACCTTCAGCAAGGAGTGGAAGGAGTGGTTCCTGCTCCCGGAGCCAGAGACGCAGCCCTTCATTGGTATATCATGCACATCACTACATAGTATAAAACAAAGTCGCTTTCTCTGCCCCTATGCCCCTTTGTATGCTTAAATCTTTGAAACTGCGCAACGGATTTTGATGCGGTTTTTTTTAATAGATAAAGTGTTTCAAGAGGAAGGTTTATATGTATAATAACATCCATTAAATAGCCAGAAGTGCGAAGCCGGAGCGGGTCGCTAGTACTATATATAACTACATAGTACAATGTATAAGTTAGCCTTTCGCCAACTGGCCAATCGCTAAGGAGATAGAAATCAAATGTCTGTCAGTTCAATACAAAATCACATTACGTACTGTCAGTCAAGCATCAATGTATGTGTATATCTCGTAAATTTTCATTTATCTATTTCATTTTATTGTGCTCAGGGTATCCGGGTCACACAATCTTATTACTCCAAAAGTTACCTGTGGTATAGCATATAAATGTATTATGTATAGTTACCGTGTTAGCTGGGATGTGAATGGAATGTCACCTAGATGCCATTTTTGCTCGGATGTCGTAGAAAAACTGTGGAGTAGCAACCGGTCAGCAATCTTCATGTCATAACACCGAAACTTATGCTACATGATTAAGAAGATATCATGACTCCAACGTTCAGTTCACTTAAAGGTAATTAAGGATATGATTATACATTTTTGTTATGTTTTTTTCCAGGTGAATGGAATGAGGTTTTGAACGAGTTCCAGAAGATGTTAGTGATCCGTGCGCTGAGGGCTGACAGAGTGTCCATATGCATCAGTGCGTTTGTGGTGAATGCTCTGGGGCCTAGATATGTGGAACCGCCAGTGCTTGATATCAAGGTAACTTACATATCATGTATATACTGTGTGACAGAATAGACAAATACATTCTAACGCAGCATGGCTATTCAATGATATATACATTTACGTCAATAAGTAATAATAATAATAGTTTAATAGTTAGTGCTTGTAAATGGCGATATAGCTTGGCACCTGTCACAGTGAGTACTAACTATCTGGTCAACACGTGGGTTCGAGGTGGTCATAAAATTACTACCTCCGCGATTGCGGAGATGGATACCTGAACCTCTGACTACACCACAAGGGTTAAAGGTCGTGGACGCGTTTGTCTTTTGTCATTTACGTCCTCTAATCCCTTTCGGGGTGGACAGAACCTTGAAGACGATAATATCTCCTTGGTCACTATTTAGCATGAATATTGGGGTTGCGATCTCATAATGGAACATTGGTGACAAGTTGCTAGCCCACCCAACAGATACCATTTATTCCCAGTCCCTTTTTCGCCTACAACACGCCGGGAAGACCGGCAGCTAGTTAGCATTCTTTTTACGTCCCAGACTAACATAGTTCTATGTATTGTATGTATGCTTAATGTTATTCTTCGTCAGATTCTTCTCTGACTACCCTCACTGCTACGTTTTTATCAATAACACGCGGCCTACACACTACTCTTATTATACAAAAACTTACGCGATAAGTCCCGTTAGTTATTAATCATGAGTATAAATCGCGAATCTCTTAAAACTATAATTCATGAAGTGTAATATTGGGGTTGCGATGGATGATATGGATGGATGATAATGGAACATAGGTGAGAAGTTGCTACCCCACCTAACAGATTCCATTTATTCCCAGTCTCTTTTTCGCCTCCTACAACACGCTGGGAAGACCGGCAGCTGGTTTGCATTTTTTTGTATCCCAGACTAGCTCATTTCTATGTATTATTTTGACGACCTCCGTGGCGCGATCGGTTAGCCGCCGGAACGCTAGTCGTGAGGTCCCGGGTTCGATTCCCGGTGGAGGCAGAGTTAAGAACGCTTTTCTACTGCTTTCCAGTCTGGTCGTTGATTATATATGCTATATATGTATTTATGTATGTATAATATGTATATATTTCTTAAATATACGTTGATTAGTACCCTTAACACAAATCTTAAATGAACTTACCAAGGGGCTTGTTCAATTGGTTTAATAATGTCCAAATATTATTATTATATGTATACGTAATCTTCTTCTTCTCCCCACAGGCTGCATGGGAAGAGTCGACGTGGAAGTCCTCCCTGCTGTTCGTGCTGTCGCCAGGCGTGGACCCCACGGCGGCGCTCATCAACCTGGCCGCGGAGGTGCGCATGGCTGACAAGTTCCACTCGCTCAGCTTGGGACAGGGCCAAGCGCCCACTGCTATGAAGTGAGTGGTTGTATACTTGTTCAACGACTGGGACGTAAATTGTTTGAAAACTAGGTGCAGTTTATCCTGAAAATGTCGTGGAGGATTGCAAAAGTAGTAGTTTAGAAGTGGCTAGAGATTCTAGAGATGTACATATATAACGTTGGTCAACTTAAACGTACCGCCTAGATTATAATGCCATTAAAATGAAATATTTGAGACAGTCAATTCGTAAGTTGACTTTAGTTATGTGCAAGGAAGAAAGGTTAGGTTAGATAACTTTGAAGCTACTATTAAGGTTAAGAAAGGAAATTATTACGTCATAATACAAACTTCAACAATGCCAGATCAAGTTATAAAAGTTTCATGATTTAACGTATGTTTTTTCTGAGAGTTATGTTAGAACACATCATACATACACTTCATAATCATTATCCCATATACGCGTGTGACCTCGCGTTCAATGCTACAAACTATGATCCAAACTCTTCAATAACCAGACTACAACACACCTGATTTCCCTGTTTCTCCCCCCCACTTCCAGATTCCTGGAGCAGGGCATGAAGGAGGGCGACTGGGTGTTCCTGGCCAACTGCCACCTGGCCTGCAAGTGGCTGGGCGAGCTAAGGGGCCTGGACAACCAGAGCATCCACCCCAGGTTCCGCCTCTGGCTCTCCTCCATGCCGGACGACAAGTTCCCCCTCAACATCCTGCAGCGGAGCATCAAGATGACCACTGAGCCACCCCAGGTCAGTTTTTGTAGAGCCACTGGGATAGAAACTTGTTATGAATATTCTGTATTAATGCCATTATAGTGTGGAGTCTGAATTGTGGCTGTGAAGGTATTTTGCCTGAGATAGGATACGTAGTCATACTAATATGTCTTCGAAATGTCGGAGATGGGCACTCAAGTTTCAAACTACCCCGCTAAAATAAAAAAGGGAGTGTGTATACATAAGTCGTAAAGTGTATGTTATGTTTTATATGTGTTATTAATATTAAAGACTAATAATAAGAAACCTACCTGTTTCCAGAACAGGTAATAGATAGTGCTTGTAAATGACGACCAGCTGGGCTAGCATGAATTGCTCTATCACCGCGATAGAGACTCTATCACCGGATTTATATCATTTTAACACTCCCTTAAGCATGAACTTTATCACTTGTGATAGAAAGGCGATAGCAGTGAGAAGAACCCGTAGCCGGGTGATATAACGATATAATTGTATGGAAGGGTGAGCATGAACATTCTATATCACTGTTTTATTTGTCACCTAGCAAATGTTAGGCGATAGCTGGCGATACCCGTGATATGAGCCAAAGATGGCCGCCTTTCTTTGGATCAGCTGATTTTAAAACGACAGAATCAGTAAAAAATGACAGACGTTTGACATTAGTTGACATGCACACTTTGTTATTCTGTTTTGTCTTTTAGAAAATCTATCACTGCTACTGGTTTCCTCTCACTGCTACGTCTTTTATCGCGCGATAAGTTCGTGCTCGCTGGGGTGATATAAACGCTAAAGCGATAGCGATAGCGGCGATACAGGTGATAAATTCATGCTAGCTAGGATGGCTTACCACCTGTCACATTGAGTACTGACTATCTAATCAACACGTGGGTTAAAGGTGGCCATAGAATTACTACCTTTGCATTCCGGAGATGAAAAACAGAACCTTTGACTATCTCGCGACGGTTAATAATCGTTAACACTTTTTCTTTTTTTGTCAATTTCGCTTTATGGACATTTATTATTGGATACACTTGTATTCATAGTTTTAAGAAATTCCCGATTTATACTCATGAATAATAATTAACGTCTGCCCGTGACCATGGCTACTGCAACGTATCCGAAACGTCGGGTTAATAAAGGTAATTTTATTATATATAAACTTACACTTATATTATTAATATCAAATCGTTCTGCGTACCTTTGCAGGGTCTGAAAGGCAACCTGGTGCGTTTGTTCTCGAACATGAACGAGGATAAGTTCGACCAGGCCACGGCCACCTTCCGGCGCCTCATCTTCTGCGTGTCCTTCTTCCACTGCACGCTCATCGCCAGGAAGAGGTTCCGCCAGCTGGGCTACAACGCCGTCTACAGCTTCAATGACTCCGATTTCGATGTGAGTAACGTAACCTATAACGAATAACGCCGGAAAGAGACAACGTGGCCGTCGGAAAAAGTCCTGGCTGCGGAATATCCGCGAATGGACGGGGATTGCAAGTGCCGCCGAATTGTTCCGCCTTGCTAAGACCAAAAAGGAGTATGCAGAGCTGACTGCCAACCTCCACTAGTTGGAGAGGCACTTTCAGAAGAAGAAGAACGTAAACTATAGGTTTGGGTGTCTAAAGTGGTAATTGCGGTGTAGATCAGATATGGACACATTTAGTTTTACCTAGGTTTTACCAGATAGCTGAAATTTTATTTGATGCTCGCTGTGTAAAGGTCCTCGTCAGAGTAATAATGTCCACTTGGAGTTGAAGGCTCTGAAAAGAAGTAATAATTGGGTCACCCTTTGGTAGGTATCAGAGCATAATCGAACAATATTAACAATAGTTATAAACACTTAAAAGATACTCATATCTAAAACAGGAATAAAATCAATGAAAAAATACTTTTAGCCAGAAACATAAACCTTTTTTTAATCAATTTCCAGGTGTCGAGCAACCTGCTGCAGAGCTACCTGGACGAGTACGAGGAGATCCCGTGGGACGCGCTGCGCTACCTGTTCGCCATCATCAACTACGGCGGCCACATCACCGACGACTGGGACAAGCGCGTGCTCGTCGCCTACATCAACCAGTTCTTCTGCGTCGAGGCCTACGAGACGCCCTTCTACAGGTCGGTGTACTTCACTACATAGTATACAACAAAGTCGCTTTTTCTGTCCCTATGTCCCTTGTATGCTTAAATCTTTGAAACTACGCAACGGATTATGATGCGGTTTTTTTAATAGATAGAGTGATTCAAGAGAAAGGTTTATATGTATAATAACATCCATTAAATAGTGGAGTAGGCTATATATATTATACCCGTGCGAAGCCAGAGCGGGTCACTAGTATGTTATATATATATTATATATATTTTCGAAACATTACAAGAACCGTAAGTTTCAAATTTCCTAGGAAAATAGAAAATTCGAATGATTCTAAACTGTCAGATATTCAAAAGACAAACGCGTTCACGACCATTAATTACCCTTGAGAGGAAGTCAGAGTTTTGGGTGTCCATCTCCGCAATTGCGAAGGTAGTAATTCTATGGCCACCTCGAACCTACGTGTTGACCAGATAGTCAGTACTCAATGTGATAGGTGGCATGTCGCCATGTACAAGCACTATTACCCGTTCGTGGAACAGGTAGGTTTCCTCACGATATTTTCCCTCACCGTAGTATAGTAGATATTACCGAAGATATATCTCCTACGTCACGTTTTAGCATGAATATTGGGGTTGTGAAGATTTATGGAACATTAGTGACAGGTTGCTAGTCCATCACCCATTTTAATCCATTTTCCAAATGTATGTTATGTTAATACCTAACACCATGCTTTTCCAGATTATCCAATGTCCCGGCATACCACATCCCTCGCGATGGCAGCTGGGAGTCCTATAGAGACTTCCTGGATCTACTGCCCGTGGCTGAAAGGGCGGAGTCTGTGGGACAACACGCGTCGGCAGATGTCGCCACTCAAGCTGAGGTACATACATACAAATATGTATTCACTTTCCTTAACCAACGGTAGAATTACAATGCTAAGAGACAACCAGTGTCAGGCAAATGTTTTGACTTTCAATTAATGTACTGTACTTGTACTTGTGTTGAATGAAAACATTTGACTTTGACTTTAAGATTTTCAGACATACATACATTCACTTTTGTTTGTGGTTTATTATGTACATACATACACTTTCTTTAGGATTTACATACATATATTGACGCTTCTACGTCCCTAACGGTTTGGTGGATGCTATTGATCATCACTGAAGGATACTGATAAAACTCTATTGACTTGATCATTGAGTGAATGGATAAAATAGTGATGCATACACTACACAATTTTTGTCCCTTGCAGGGTAATAAGAGGCTAATGAGTCCATCTCCGCAATGGTACAGAGGCACGAGTCTATTAATTCGTTTTAGCTCAGAGTTTAGTAGTAGAATAGCAAATTTCGCCATTGACATCAGCAAGAGCGTCAAATTTACTTGACACTTTTGCTAATCAACTACTAAATTCACACAATTACTGATCTGATATCGAACTAAAAATATATAATAGCAAAAAGCATTCGTAGACTCGGGCTCCTGGTAAATCTTATGGGCTACTAGAACTAGATACGTGCGTATATACAGATCGCGTCTGCCCGACAGAGGGGTAAGCAGATATCATGAATGTTCGACCGTATAT
The DNA here is from genome assembly GCA_030578115.1 of Leucoptera coffeella. Classification (NCBI taxonomy): domain Eukaryota; kingdom Metazoa; phylum Arthropoda; class Insecta; order Lepidoptera; family Lyonetiidae; genus Leucoptera; species Leucoptera coffeella. Next base: position 21,977 of record JAMBLF010001862.1, read on the forward strand.
ACCGCACCTAACATGACAGGTGGTAAATGTCGCTATTCTGCATATAAAAATGAATGTTTGAAAGAAGATGTAGTGACTAAGATTGAATAGGGCATCTTTCGATGGTTTGGACACGTTATACGGATGAATGATAGTAGTAGATTGAGAAAAGAAATATGCGTGGGTGATTATATGGGTGATATGGGTGGGTGGGTGGTTGGTAAGTGAAAGGGCGGTTACGCAGGAGCCGGCGTAATGAGACATATGACGCTTAAATAAACGCCATATTGAAAAAGGTACCTATAACCGCTGAGTGTGTGTGGAAAGATGTATGAGTTTCAATGAAGCGAAAGTGTTGGTTAGGATCGGGACAGATGGGGATCCATGATCTTGGCCTACCCCTCTACAGGGAATCAGGCGTGATGTGTATGTATGTATTCTGCATCTATTCTGAGGAATTGGTCATAACGTTGTCAATAATTGTACGATTTGAATATTATTTTTAAAAATAAATTATTTGCAGGATTCGTTGATATTGTGTCGCACGCTGTTCGCCTTGGCCTCGACGGGAGGCGGCAGTGGCGGAGGTGGCGAGGATCAAAAGGTAATTGCCAAACTTAAAGACTAGTAGCACTAGGTAAGTTCTATCACGACCCCCGTGGAACTTTGCTTTTCTTCTGCTTTTCAGTCTGGTTGTTGATTTTATATGCTATATATAAATCAACAACCAGAAAAAATAATACACATACATTCATATATTCACGCCTCTACGTCCCTAAAGAGATAGGCACAAACTATTGATAGTCACCTAGAAAGATCCTGACATATCTTTTGAACTTCACGCACACCAATTAGCCTTCTCATACATACTCTTCTATTCTTAAAAAATATATCAGAATACTTCATTTCCATTTGAAACTTTGATTTAGCTTCTGCTTTACAGTATATATGCATTTATCTATATATAATAAGTATATATTTCATAAATATAAGCTGACTAGTACCCTTAACACTAGTCTAAAATGAACTTACCAATGGGCTAGTTCAATTGGTATAATAGTGTGCCGAATAAAAATATTAAAATATTAATGAGATTTACTGAAACGGTGGCCTAGAAACCTGTCATTAATGTTCTGTATCATTGCAACTTGATCCTGAAAGTTATATCGAAATTGGCGAAGGAGATATTTTGTATACATATACATTCACGCCCTCCAACCCCTTTCGGGGTGGATAAAACTTCGGAGAAGTTGTTAGCCCATCGCCCAATAGATTCTATTTACCCCTAGACCCTAAGTCGCCTTCAACGACATGCTGGGAAGATCGACAGCTAGTTAGCATTATTTTTACGTATATGCTAGTTAGGACACACACACCCAGATAAAAGGAAATGTATAATAATAATAACCTTCATTAAAATATCCACATTGACACAATAATATGAAATAACCAATAATGTATATAATTACTATTGAACAATAATATTATATCCCAATTTATATAAAAAAGGCAAAAAATACATTATATTCAGACAAATTATATTTCATATTAATATTTCATTACAAAAATATATATGTCAATCTATATTGTATAAACGATACGTAAATACATATTATATATGCTTAAATACTAGTAACAAGGCGATGTGAATATGTATAAAAAGTATTCTTTATTTTATTGTTTCATTACGTATATTTTATTGATTTATTAACAACTGCGTTAGGTGGACGAGATAGCAGCGGAAATGCTACTGAAGCTGCCGTCCACGATCGACATCGAGACGACGGAGAAGATGATGGGCCCCGAGATCGTGATGCCCATGTGCGTCTCGCTGCTGCAGGAGCTGGAGTACTTCAACCGGCTCATCAGCACCATCGTCACCTATCTCAAGGTGATCTAAGTCCATTGCAAATCTTTCGTAATAAATAGATTGTTTGTGAGAAGGTTATACCACCTTTGTTGTTACTGTTAACGTTTTTGTTTATTTATACACACATACATACGCTTCATGACTTGAGTATACACACTGCGGTGTAGTTAAAAGCTTGAGTGCCCACCTCCGAAATTTCGAAGACATGTTAGGTATGGGTCACTCGAAGCCCGCGTTTCACTAAATAGACAGCATCCAAAGTGATAGGTAGTGAATCGTATCGCTGAAATTATGTAGGTACGTAAATGAAAAACACATATTTTAATTTCATTCATTGGTACATGCCAGAACCGTGATTTTTTAAATCTAGTTTTAATATTTATGTAAAAGATACATTCATAATTCACGATAATTGTTCGTTGAAGTTCTAGTTATCTGATGTATGTTTAGAAATCGATTTGGATCAATATGACATAAAGATTTAGGAAACCACCTCGAGTTGTTGATTTAGGTACTAATTAGCGATACAGTGCAATCCAACACTCTTCATTAAGGAGTTTAGTACTACTAGAGATTCACTAGAGATGTTTTGCATATTTTTGTTTTGGTCCTTCGAGCCGTACTTACTAGATTAACATATTACGTTTGCAGGAGCTCCGTCGTGCGATCGAAGGTCTGATCGTGATGTCCGAAGAGCTGGAGAGCATGTACGATTGCATTTTCCAAGGACGCGTGCCCACGTTTTGGATGAAAGGTGAGTCCCAATAAGTTAACATCCACTAGTTTGATTCGGTTGTTTTTTCTGTTTATATTTTTTATGAATGAACCCCTACACAAGCCTTAGTAGTGCTCTCGATGTTAATACTCAATGTAGTATTTGTGTAAATGGCGATAGACTCCATCATCGTACGTGCTGAATTTGTCGTGAAAAAATGACTTCTTTTTGCATATGTTCACGCTCTACTTACTCAAACTATTAAGAAATTTCAAAACAACTCACATACACATCACTTATAACTATATTCCCCTTTTAAAACCTTTTCCCTATACCTCCCATCCCCTATCCTACCTATCCAGCCCTCTCCCCCCACAGGTCGTCCCTCAATGAAGCCGCTGGGCTCGTGGTGCCGAGAGCTGGGGCTGCGGGGCGTCCACCTGCAGAACTGGGCCAATGCGCCCAGGTCTCCGCCTACGCTCTGCTGGTTGCCAGCTTTCATGGTGCCTACTGGGTTCCTCACGGCTGTTATGCAGGTAATTTTGTATGAACTCTTTCAGGATTGATAAACCTAACAGCATATGTCGTAACTAAAGGAATGTCTATATAACATCATATTGAAGAGGTACCTTGAAATAAAGAGAAAACTCTGATATAAGCATATTGATTCATATTAACCTTATGGCCGATCGTCAGTTTGAACGATCTCTACAAATCTCCTTTGCTTCAATCACACCCAGTAATCTTCTCATATGCTCTTCAATGCTTCTTCATCAATTTGCAACATTTTTAATAGACAAGCGTTCATTCAGTCACTGAACGCATAATAGCTGCGGTATACGTAACTGAGTTTTATTCTGATTTCCAGACAACGGCCCGTGGCGAGGGCTGGCCCATAGACACGATGACGTGGGAATTCACAGTGCTGCCAGTTGAGGAGAGCTCTTTCGTGAGGCCACCGCGAGATGGCGGCGTTTATATCAGGTTAGTATACAAGTTTAATTTGGCAAGGATGATAAGAGAAAAAAAACGATACACGCTTCTAGCACGTATTTGTTGATGTACCACAGAGGGTTAAAAAATAAAAATATTTTTGATCATTTTACTAAAGGTAAGTACCTCTGATCTAGATTGATAGTTTTAGCTTAATAACTCAAAACACTTCCAAAATATTTGTATCTGCTCGAAAGTATAAAATAGAGTTCTATTTCATCGTTTTATCAAGCTTTTTAGGATGGCGCTTGTGGTTGTACTCTTTACCTATATATCTTAACCACACTTGTCTCTCCTGTTTCTATTTTATATACCATTTTGTATCCCCAGAGGTCTGTTCCTGGAGGGCGCCAGCTGGCTGCGCAAGGAGGGCTACCTGGTGGAGCCCTCGCCTATGTCTCTGGTCTTCAGCATGTTCCCCATTCACTTCAAGCCCGTCAAGCAGACCGGCAAGAAGCTTAGGAGTGAGTAGACGAGGCTCCTATATATTTTTGATTTAATGTAAAGCGTTTTTGGCATACATGGTGAGAGAAAATGTTTAAATCATACACATATTCAAATATATACGTGTTTTAATCCCTTTTGTTTTGGACAGAACCTTGGCGACAGGAAATCTTCTTGTTCACTTTTTAGCGTAACTATTAGATTTGTGATGTCATAAGTAACATTGGCGGTTCCTAGCACATTGGCAATAAATTCTACCCTAGTGACCCCTAGTGTCTTAGTCGCCTCATACAATATGTTGGGAAGAACGACAGCTAAATAACATTCTTTTTACGCATTTTATTTACTATGTCAGACCGTTTCTAATCACTATAAATTACAAAAACGACAACCTTTATTTCACCCGACGGTCTTTTTACATCCTATCTAGCACGGGATATAAATTATATTTTGAGTATAAAGGTCGTAATGTGTATAAAGTATGTTTGATATACAACCAGCGACCCGCTCCGGTTTCGCACTTCTGGCTATTTAATAGATGTTATTATACATATAAACCTTCCTCTTGAATCACTCTGTCTATTAAAAAAAAACCGCATCAAAATCGTAGTTTCAAAGATTTAAGCATACAAAGGGACATAGGGACAAAAAAAGCGACTTTGTCTTATACTATGTAGTGATACAATGTTTGTTAATTTACAGACCGCTACAACTGTCCCACGTACTACTACCCGAAGCGGCTGGGTGCTTTCGTGGTAGCAGTCGACTTGCCATCAGGAAAAGAGAGTTCCGACTTTTGGGTGAAACGGGGCACTGCTCTTCTGTGCACCCTTGCTACATAAAGCCTTTTATGTTATTCTAAGTTAAGTTGTGTTAGAATTGTGTTTAGTTCATTAAAGTATAGTTTAATAGTATACTGTGTTTTCTTGAGACTTGTTCTCGATTAATAAACTTGCGAAAACTTAAAGCGTATTTCCAAGGTTTCATACATATGTAATACTTACGGAAATGTGGCGAATATATGATTGAGTATTCCGAGTGAGTAGTAGAACTCATTTTGCGTATTGTATGTTATATGGATTGGATTCGTTTGATATTAGATATCACATTATGGCTAGTTCAAGTAATCACCATTATTAAATCCACCAGTGAAAAGTCCTCGAGATATAAGGGATAATACTTACAATCATAAAAATTGTGAAGGACGTATAAATTGGTATGGGTTGAAAATAAACTAGTATGTTTATAATTGCAAAGGCTATTTATTTGACTCTATCTACATTACAAACACTAGGATTTTTACAATATCGTGAATGCGTATTCGAAAGCCTTTGATCAAATTGTGCTGCGCCATATATTAATATAAATTATTACAACTTAATAATTCTTTAACAATCACAAATAAATTAAAACATTACTCGTGGCGCTTACGAACAAAACAATTCGTTGAAACATCCGCCGTCGTTTCATTTACAATTCATAAATTACAAATATACAAAATTCGAGAAGATTACAATTGCATTTCTATTTTATTTACAAATTTACCGACGGACGTCCTTTATAATTCTTGATTTAGCACCCTCCTTCAATCAACATATAGTGGAATGTCTTAGCAAACATAACTAGAGAATCTAGCCGCTTCAAAATTAACAACACAACAAAATATCCAACAAAATGACTATACTTAACGTATAATCACACTATCGAATACAAAACAAATTAAATATTGCTCCGCCGTGGGTTTGGCGGGAGAATGGACGTCAAAAGTTTATTTATAATTTTAGCGGCAACGATTCGAAGCGTTCGGCCTCAAAGTGGCGGCGGGCCCTCGGGGTAGCGCAACACCGGCTCAAAACTGAGCACGGAGTTGTTGCATTCTGACGAGGAGTGTGGCGCCAATGCGGCGGCGCCCAACAACAACAGTAGCAGAGCTTGGAATGGCAACGAAGCTCTGGCCACGCGGCTGATGAACCGAAGTCCGCGTTGCAGCCGCGATATCTCGTCGGCCGTCTCCTCAGTGACGACCATGCTGTGCAACAAAGTTTACATTAGTACAATTCAGGGATTTTATGAACCAAGATAAAGAGAAGTTTGCTAATAAAATATCTGTCAGTCATAGGTCTGCTTTCAATGTTTATGGCATTAATGTGAGATCTAAACAACGATACCAAATAAAAACAGTAACTATTAATCGTACAACAAGCTACGGGATAAGGGACTACGAAAACAATATCGAATTACTTTGAATCTTAATTGCACAGATCTGAAGTTACTCACTACTTTAACTCCATGACTGCTAATTGAAAATACTACTTTGTTTTTGGTCTTCTATGCGGGTCATTTTTTGTTTTCTTCTCAAACACATTATGTGTATTATAAGTTCTCAGATCTGTACAATCTTTTTACTCTGTGTTCATATCTATGCTGTGAATCTATAAATCTGTGTAGTACTTACTCTCTCTCATCAAGTGGCGGCAGGTCCAAGGTGCTGATCTCCGCTTCAGGGTCCATAAGCTACAGGGAGGGAAAAAGGACGGTAAGATACTGTGCGAACAAGCGACTACTGCGCAACGTGGTCGTTAGTAAATACTCTAAGATAATGTTAGTTCAATCCGTACTAAGGAGCTTGCCTTTGAATTATTCTATTATATATAATATTATTAACAGTACTATGATATTTTTGCAGAAAGGTCAAGCTTCTTATTAAAACGGGTACCTGTCAAATACTGGGTTAAGTGCGTTATTTTTTGGATACATATGTTATTATTTCTATTCATTTGTGAAGATAATTTGATATAAGTATGTAAAAATAACGCACTATTAAACAAGGTATACGATTTTCAATATACAATTCTAAGAACACTGTTTTCAATATAATATCCTTAAATTAAGTGCAAATTACAGCGAGTGTCAACGCCCAAACTATTTACTCTGTGACAGGTCAGCGTAAAGCTGTGTGTGCTTGCACTCTTTAAACCGAAAATAATATCTGTACAACATTGTGTTATATTTAAGTCATTTAAATACAAGATTACAAATTTAATTAAATGGACCCACTGAATAATATTAATTCATTGATATTTCATTAACCTTAATTAAGAATAAACAATAGTTAAGGTCACAACGCCGTGACAAGGAACGCCATCTAATTCTAAGAAGTGCTGAATATCTAGTTCTTAGATTCGACAAAGTAAATTACTTGATAATCGCGAATATTTTACGCGTATTTTTTACTGCCATTCAAGGGATATTGGTCTCAATGATATTAGTGTAATGTATTTTCCAATTAGCTTACCTGCGCAGGTCCCGCAACGGCTGCGAGTGCGGAATGGACGCTAGAGGGCGCCCTGGCCAAGGCCCCGCCCAAGCGGAGGGCGTACACGGCGCACAGCTTACGGAGCGACTGCAAACGGAGTCTCAGCTCACCCAATCTGGAAGAGATAGTTGATTAGTATGGCTATCTACATTATTTAGAATCATTTGTTTTATTAGGAAGCTTAATGAATGGAGGGGACCTTCCTGTGCATATTTCGATATTCTTCTAATCCATTTAACTACATAATTATTTTGGGCATCTTATAGATAACTCACAGTATAACTTTTAACTTGAAAAAATTTACAATTAAGACGGGTTAAGACGAAGTGCTTTACTATATTTATAATTGCTATAAGACCCTCACTACCAAATAAACAAGTCCAAACATGGATATTGTACTCAAATCACGTTGCCAAAATTAACCATTCCCACTCACCGTCGACACAAGTCATGCGCGTGCGGCGGCGTGTCCGGAGCCCTGAGCAGCTGCGCAGCGTCATGGAGAGCCAGGACCCGGGGCTCGGCCCTGGCCAGCTCGTCCCTCAGCTCGCAGATGCGTCGGTGGTCCCTCGCTAGAGAGGCCCCGTCTCGGTCCAGCCGCAGGGGCTCCCTTGATCTAACTGTTCTCTCGGCTGATGCCAGGCGACTAACTAGTTCGACGACTGGAAATGGAAATTAAAATAGCTGTTTTAGAAGGTTACGAACAAAAGATGCTTTGTTACAGTTATCACACGTAAGAATGTGTGTACCGTCCAGAAGGGCATTATAAATTCTAATTTCCTATAATTGTGAATTTACATGAGTTAACATTGAATGTATTTGCTAAACTTAAATGGTAATCCGTAGCTTATTTCATTAATGTTTAGTTGTTATAAAGTGAGATAAAAGAATCCCCATCTCCTATCAATTTGTGTTTTTGTGTACAATTATTATTGAAACCGTCTCGAAGGACCAAACTGCAGAACTCCTCACAAACTTACCAATATCATGGAACTCCTGGTTGTTCATGAGAGCGTGCTGCAGCTGCGTTTGCCAGTGGCCAGCTCTCACGCAGACCTCGTCCCAGCGCTGGTTGGCGCTCAGAAGACGCGCCCGCAGGTCGTCTGCGTCCGCCGCAGCTGGGCATTGCGCTGCCACGTGGTTGCCCACTACGTTCAGGGAGACTACCAAGGACTTGTGCGAGTCCAGGTCTAATAGGAATTCTCGGTGGTCCTGAAAGAAAAGGTAGATGATAATGAGTTTGTTTCAATGATTTTTCGAAATAAGATTATTATTGGATTTATGTATCAGGGTACAATGACTCGTAATTAATACCGAAAGTGGAAAATTTGCTCAAGAACAGAAATTCCTGTGATATAGAAACAATTCAAATTTAAAAAACACGCTTTACCACTTTTCTTGTATGTAACTGATCCATACAACCTTCGTCTTAAATACTCTGAAGTTAACATACACAACTATACATTCAAGGATGCAACCTCGAAACCTATTTGGTATTCCTACCTGTATGGCATCCTCCAGAGCCTCGTAGGAGTCCGGAGGCCCTCTCCTGGCGTCGTCGGTGGCTTCGGCGAACTGCAGCCACTGCTCCAGCCGCCAGATGTCGTTGTCCAGCTGCTTCCAGTTCCTTTCGGTGCACAAAGGACATGTGATGCGCCCTGCCTCACTGCAAGGTTTCATATGACACTTTAGTTTGTGGTCTACCGTTTGTGATTTATTTTGTCTTTTACAACTATTGCAAGTATTATTTATACAATCTAGAAATTTTGCTTTGATAAGTGTTAATTGCTAAATCAATGTGTTTTAAGATGTATAAAGCTGTATGATGATCTGTATTAAACGATAGTGATTTTTATATCGGTCAGTGATTTTATCAGTTTCTAAGTTATGTGTTGTGAAAGATGTGTATAGTGATACAAATTGACTCTTGCTTTCAAAACATTCGTCGACATAAGAAATTTTAATATACAAAAATAAAAGTTAATTAGACACAAAGCCACGACAAGAAAGTTTCAACAAAGTACTCATGCAATGGTTTGTGCTGTGCTTAACAACATTAAATACGGAAACCAAGTGTAAAGAAGTGCAGTGCTATTACAATTTCTACAGTAGGTAATACTAAATTATAAATAGTTTGAAATTAAATAATAAAAATTTGTCTAATATTTAAATCACAGTTAAAAATCTAAAGCTAATAAAACATTACATTAAGAAGAAAATTAACTACGTTATGTTGCCTATACCAAAGAGAGTAAAAATTTGACACTAACTAGTATTATTCAGTCTTTTATTACTAAATTTAGTATCAAAAACTATCTACAAGATTCCAAAATCAACTCTTTACACACTAAAACACGCTATAACTAGCTACGTGTACTTTATCTAGTAAATAAGTCAACAATACTCACTGTTCACAAGTTAGCGCGTACGACGCTGAATGCGGTAACCTACGAAATGAGAAAACGCTGTCGTTTAGAAGCATGCTGGTTAGGAAGCTTAAGGCCAAGCCTAAGAGAGAATGTGATAGAGGGCAAAAGGGTAATAGCTCATCTATTTCCGAAGGTACTACAGCAAATGTAGAACTAATTTGGAGTATTAATAGTTCTGATGATGAATGTTAATTTTGACGCTGGTGTTAAAATATTTAACGGTGCGGAGTTCGCGGAAAAAACTAGTACCCTTTTAAGTAAAATATATTGTTTATGTACATCGTAAACAATAACAGATTAGATCTTGTATTTGATATTAATAAAATATTTGGTGTAATACATACCTATTTTTTAAAGAAATAATAATATTTA
>JAMBLF010001863.1:0-29632 GCA_030578115.1 Leucoptera coffeella
ATGGCGTCTATCTGACTGTCTGATTATTTACATACATAAACATCACATCTGATTCCCTGTAGAAGTATATCTGTCCCGATCTTGACCAACTACTTTTGCTTCATTGACACTCATACACACTCGTTGGTTATAGATACTTGTAACGTCTTTTTTTCTGTGTTTCTTTGCAGTCTGTGAGCAAGCGGTTGGCGCTGGGTGCGGAGATAGTGTACCAGTCTGGAGCCAGGGTGATGGGTGGCGAACTGGCCATCGCATCCGCTGCGGCCAGATATAGTGCAGACAGTGAGTGTGGTCTTTAGCATATAGTACAATGCTTATTTTTATTTGATTGCCAATTGATTTTATGGATTCGCAATTGCGGAGACCCCGCTAGGGTTAATGGTCGTGAACGCGTGTCTTTTGATTTTAAATGTGCTAATTTTCTTTGATGGTCTATTCTTAAGATATATGTATATTGTTTAGGTTTATTGGTGGTATCTGTCTGGGCCTATGTAGGTCTTGAAATAAATTTTGTTGTTTTTAAAAACTGGTTAATCACAAAATGGTAGTACAGATCGGATGTAAGGTTGGTTATGTAGGGTTAAGCCTAATAAGGCGTAGACTACCAAATATCGACGGAAACAAATTATAACTTTAGAAAAAGGCAGTCGCTAATGGTGAGGAAACCTGCATATATCCGGGACAGGTAATAGCTAGTGCCTGTATACGGCGATAGGGTTCACCGCCTATCAGGTTGGGCGCCGTCTATCTAGTGAAAAGAAGGCTTTAAGTGACCCATAGTTACTCAAGCCTCTGACTATACCACCACAATAAAAAAAAACGGAAGTGTCACAAGTCATGAAGCATATGTAATGTTAAATAGTTACCTATAACCGCTGGGAATAAATCATAAGTGGTGTGTCAGGATCTCGATAAATAAACAACATTGATATCTGCATGCATAGGGATACTGTACTTAGAAGAAAATATATGTATAACAATGTAAATATTATGTATTTATTTCCTTTTCCTCTGCACAGATTGGGAGATGAGCGGCACCCTAGGCGCTGCAGGGGTGCACGTGTGCTTCTGTCGCGAAGCCAGCTCGCAACTGCAGGTGGTAGCGGAGCTGGACGCCTCCTTCAGGGCCATGGAGTGCGTGGGCACCATTGGCTACCAGGTGTCTGTGCCTAAAGCGGACCTGCTGTTCAGAGGTGAGGGCTTTGATGGTGTTTATGGTTATTTCTATTGTGTATTTGTGTTGTGTATATCCAGAATAGGACCTATATATTTACTAAATATATAAAATAAACAAAAACAAACGCGTTCACGAGACATTATGGGGCGCACATATGGCAGCTTATGGGGTAGTCAGAGGTTCAGGTGTTCATCTCCGCAATCGCGAAGGTAGTAATTCTATGGCCACCTGGAAGCTACCCATTGAATATATGTCACACTATTTACGAGAGAAGGAAACTGTAAGGATGATATTGAATGTAGAGCGTGTGTAATAAGATGAATGGGGCCATGCATAGTGTGCATAGCCAGTTGGCTTCTCAATAAGACATTTGACGGTTAGATAAACTTATTGAACAAGGGTGACGGTATGGTAGGGTGACTCAATACCGCTGCAGAGTGTATATGAGCAGATGTATGTTAATGAAGCAAAAGTGGTTTATCAGAATCGAAGATGATCCCTCTGTAGGGAAACCAGTGCAAAATATGTATATGTTGCCTAGCTCCCTTCGTACAAATCCTAAATGCACTTATGAATTGTCTTATTCAATACCTTTACTAGTCTTCTAATATCTTTATATTATTATTTCTCGCAGGCATGGTAGACTCAAACTTCAACATTGGTGCGGTACTAGAGAAGAAACTTCAGCCCCTGCCGTTCACGTTTGCCCTGTCAGCGATGGCCAACCAACCCAAACAACAGTTCAAGTTTGGTGTGGGCCTGATCATTGGATAGATAAGTAGCTTAACATATGGCTTAATCAAGTTAAGAGGTGTGCTTGAATGTAACTAAATGATTTGTTGGTGCAGTGACCTCAGGGTAGGTACTTTCTATGGAGATATACTTGTCAAATAAAATATATATGTAGTTATGTGCCTCTATGTAACGTAACTTTTTTCTAGGTGTATGAAAATGTTTTTACTTAAACACTAATTGGTCACTTTTTAGTGTGTAGCACATGGATCAATAAGTCCCGAGACTAACAATGAAAACAACATTTTTTTTGCAAATTTTTTTTTTTTTCATCAACATAATCACCTTTTAGGGTGATACAATCGTTCCAACGCTTTTCCAATTTTTCAATACCATGATTATAAAAAAATTTATCTTTCTCTTCAAAATAAGCTTCAGTTTCAGCGATGACCTCCTCATTTGAGCCAAATCTTTTTCCCTGGAGCATTTTTTTAAGATCAGCAAAGAGCCAGTAGTCACTGGGGGCTAAATCTGGCGAGTATGGGGGGTGGGGAAGCAGATCAAAGCCCAATTCGTTCAATTTTGCCATTGTTTTCATCGACTTGTGGCAGGGTGCATTGTCTTGGTGAAAAAGGATTTTTTTTCTCTGCATGTGTGGTCGTTTTTTTGCGATTTCCTCCTTCAAACGCACCAGCAAGTCAATATAATAATCACTGTTTATCGATTTACCTTTTTCGAGGTAGTCAATGAAAATCACGCCATGCGTATCCCAAAAAACTGACGCCATGACTTTGCCAGCTGACTGCTGCGTTTTCGGACGCTTCGGACGGCTTTCGCCAGCTGTGCGCCACTCAGACGACTGCCGCTTCGACTCTGGAGTGTAGTAATGTATCCATGTTTCGTCCATGGTCACGTAACGACGCAAGAAATCTTTTTTGTTGCGAGTAAATAGCGATAAACAGCTTTCTGAATCATCGACTCGTTGCTGTTTTTGTTCCATCGAAAGCAATCGCGGCACCCATTTGGAAAAAACCTTTTTCATGCTCAATTTTTCATGAACGATAGTAAATACACTTCCATATGATATCTGTGTCATCTCAGCAATCTCACGGAGCTTCACTTTACGATCTTTCATTAAAAATTTTTGTCACTTCACTCACATTTTCCGGTGTAACGGCTTCCACAGGTCTACCCGAGCGTTCCGCGTCATTTGTGTCGGTACGACCACGTTTAAACTCGGCAAACCACCGACAAATCGTTGCTTTTGATGGACAAGAGTCCGGGTAACATTTTTCAATCCATTGTTTCGCTTGCACGGTGTTTTTACCCATTAAAAAACAATGTTTTATCAGAACACGAAACTCGGTTTTTTCCATTTTTTAAACAAACTACAACACGACTTTACTCCAACCTCGATAACTCAGCTGTTTCTGGTCCGATCGACTTAAAATTTTGACACGTTTCAAGCAAAGGTTAGCACTCTAGAAAGACATGGTTACTGGTTTACTACGAGCGCCATCTCTGGGTTAGTCTCGGGACTTATTGATCCATGTGTTATGTGTATGTTTTTGGTTCTTAACTATACATTGATTTATCTAAGTTGTTGATACTAGGCTATAAAAAAATATTATACATATTATATTGTAAAATAATGTAGTTTCATAATTTAAACCCTTTATATATTTTACATTATTACCTACCTAAATGCCATATGTGAGTAACAATTCTATACTCTGAGGTCCTGTTCACCTGTTGAAGAAAAGTTGTGAATTTTGGTTACATTCAATCATATAAATATTGTTATATTGCATTTTCTTAATAGTATATTGCGAATGAGAGTATATAGGCTTAAATGCAGTACTAACTCTCAGGGTATGCAACTATTCTTAATCAGACCCATGTAGCTTAGAGAGTTTGTAAAAATTTAGGTCATTATGTTTTAGTTTGATGGTTTCAATAAAAGCAATTTGAATTGTATGGGACGTAAAAAGAACACCATCTAGCTGTCGTTCTTTCATCGTCGTAGGGGGTGACTAAGAGACAAGATTAATTGGAATCTATTGGGTGATGATCTAGCTACCTGTCAAAAATGTTCCATATGCAATCATAACCCCAATATTGATCATATAAAGTAACAAAAGAGATATTATAGTGTCTCCGAATGTCTAACCTAAAATCTGAATTCTTAAACAAGTCCAATATAATAATTACCTACAGTTTACATATAGATTTAGAAGCCTACTGGTTCCACTAGTATTAGTTGCTTACACTGAGTGTTACTTGAAGTTTAAACGTCACCAAATATTGTTTAGTGGTCTACTTAAGCTACAAAGTCTCAAATGATATGAAAATGCAGTGTATATGTTACGAAGAATGCTTGAGAATGAAAAGCTGTAGAATGTATGTAATGTAGGTACCTCTCTAATCTTTTTCACAAACAAATCCGCGTCTTTATTTCCTAGTTGTTTTCAATGAGGGTGTTCTAAAATGGCGTCCACGAGGTGGCAGCACTGAGGCGTCAGGTCCAGTCACCTGTCAAAGCGCCTATCTTTACTGTGAACCGTGAACGATTTTTTTATTATATAATTATAGCAGTGCAATTCAGTACATTATTGTTTTACAATTAAAATGCCGCAATGTTGTGCAGTGCCGATGTGCTCAAATAAAACGGGAGGCCATAAGTTTCCAAGAGAAAAAACTCGTTTAAAACAATGGCTTATAGCCATTCGTAGAGATAAATTTACGCCTACAAATAATAGCCTCGTATGCAAAAACCACTTCAATAATGATGACTACGAGCTCCCGAAAGACTCAGTGTTAGAAAAACGTAAGTATTTTTGCTTTTCTTTGAGTAAATTAGGTTAGAATTTGGCTACTTTGTATGAGTACCATCTCAGATTACAGAAGTACTAACCTATTTTTACTTCTACTTTATTACTATTTAATTTACTGAACTACTTAGTAAAACCATATTTATTTTTATTATTTATTTCAGCCAGACCAGTGTTGAAAAAACAAGCTGTGCCGAGTAAATTTTCATGGAATGAAGCAACCTATGATTTGTTACACCGCAGAAGTAAAGAGCGATATCAGCGATGCTTGGATCGAAATATTAAGAAGAAAAGTGGATTCAAAAATGCAAAAGAAACAAAGGACATGGAATCTGGTACATATATGGATACTTTCGACTGTGCTGAAGTGGAAATTATGTGTGTAAATAAACAGAATGATGTTGGAACTCAAACCGATTTGTGTGAATGTCAATGTCCTATGAGTTTACCTAATGACAAGAAAAAAAGGTTTTTAATTGAAAATGTGCTGGATGTGAATAATCCAGTCCAAGTAATGTTTTTTACTGGATTCCAGAACTTCGATCACTTTAAATTCATATTCAATCTTTTTGGAGACGAAGTAAATCATTTGAAATACTATCCTGATATGAAAACTTCGAAGAAACATGTCTTAAGTCCATGTGATGAATTTTTACTGACAGTGATAAAATTAAGGAGAAACACGTTATTCACAGAACTGGCTATACGTTTTAATGTGAATAAAACATTATTAAGCCACATTTTCATAACATGGATCAATTATTTATATTGCAAATTGAAAGATTTGAATGTTTGGGTACCTAAACATATAATTGATAAAAACATGAGGTATGCAGGGAAAGTTAATTCATGTACCGTGATAATTGATTGTACAGAAATCAAAATAGAAAAACCAAAAAATCCACTCACACAACAACTAACATATTCTACATACAAATCCTGTAATACTTTAAAAGTTTTAGTGGGCATTTCAGCATCAGGATGTGTCACATTTGTGTCAGATGCTTATGGTGGATCCATAAGTGATCGTCAATTGTTTGAAAAATGTGGACTTATTGATAAATTACAACCTAATGATATTATTCTAAGTGATCGTGGCTTTAATGTTCAAGACCTAGTGTGCCATAAAGACATCACTGTAAATGTGCCTGAGTTTTTAAAAAATACTGATGGACAATTTGAGACTTCTCAGCTAAAAACTTCAAAGAAAATTTCTTCAGAAAGAATACATGTTGAACGGCTTATTGGTTTAGCTAAAACATTTAAAATTTTAAGTAGCAAGTTGGATTCGAAGCTGGTGCCTCTAGCTGACAGGATAATATTTGTTTGTTTCATGTTAACCAATTTTAAAAACAACATTGTAAAGTAAATAAGCACATTTCTATACTAATTGGGTATGTTTTTTCTGGCAAAATATAAAACAATAATTTAAATACATAACAGCCTTTTTATTTACTTTTTTTAACATTACTAATAGCTACCTATTCTTTGGTCAATTTACAACAGTCAAGTAATTTAAATCAATTTAATTGTACAACTTAACTTCCTAACAATTATATATATTTTTTGCTATTATTGGCAACATAAATTTAAAATAGAAATCTTTTATTCGAGGGATTATTATAGTTTCAATAAATGAATCATTTCTCTTGACATTAATTATTTTTTCATCCACATTTGTCCATATAAATAAATCACAGCAATCTCTACCAGTAACAAACAATTGTGTTTGGATTTGATAGTAATAGTTGCTGTTTTTCTTTGAGTTGCAAATAGTTTGGAGTATACACTAGATGTGAATAATTTTCTGGTCCAATACACTCATCCTTTATTGAAAATGGACATTTAACTTCTAAAAGTTTATCTCCCTCAACTAAACCATCCGGAGAAGCACCAATGAAAGGGTATTGTACAGATATGAAAAAACCACAGCGTTCTACTTTCTTTCCAGTTTTTCCCTCATATGCTTCAATAGCTGTTTTTTCCTTAGATTTGCCCCACTGTAAGGCTGTACTTATTATGTTTTTATTACATATTAGTGTCTGTGCATACACTTCCTGGTCCCGTTTATCTGTAAATTTACAAATTTCTCCAACTTTGGAGGCAGTCACTCTGAAAGATCTTTCCGTATACCACAGCTTTGACTGTGCTTGAGATTTAGTTTTATTCTCAATTTGTTTTGCTGAATCAGCTGATACCTGTTGAATTAGACAAATATTCATGTAAGTACAATCATTAGTGATTTATTATTATTAGTGATGTACAAAGTATATGGAAATGACTAATGAATAAATGGATTGTGATGTACAAAGTAGATGGAAATGACTAATGAATAAATGGATGTGAATGGATTGCAGGAATGGAAAGGACTTACAGTTATTTTATTGAGGATAGATTGGTAATGTAAAGGCATAGTTAGATAATCATGATCATGTATCACATCTTTCATGCTTGCACTATCAAAAATTGCACATATTCCTAATTGTTTATTTGACAAGGAACAATAGTTTATAACTTTGTTCCTGACCAAGTCAGTCCATTCAGTTTTTTGATTATCTGAAGTATCTGGTCTTGGGTCATAGCATATGCTTCTTATATTTCTTTTACATACATTGTACTCTGATATTGCATAAGTAAGGTCGGCTGCCTTTTTTGGTGAAATATCTAATTTATTTTTCTTAGGTGCATGCCATACTTGTTTCTTCTGTGTTGGTGTTTCTTTAATTAACCATGTATTTTGTTCTTTAAATTTTAATAGTGCATAGCACAAAACTGACACATGCTTGCAAACCGCTTTGGGTCCTTTACCAGCAACACATTCACAGACAGATTGTAAAATACAACCACTTTCACAACATATAGCAATGGAAGTGAAATAGGTAAGAGATTTAGTATTTTCAGAGTGAACTTGACCTTTAAAGAATATATTCGTATTTGTATTTGTTGTTACTAATGCTAATAGGTATTTGTTTTGCAGCATATTGTAGCCTCTCCTGTGTACTGCTGAATACTCTGACATACCTATACCATCTTTGTACAGTTCTAGGAAATATGAATTAATGTTGACAATGTCAAAATTGGGTATCACTGTTTTTGAGTCCACACTTTTGTAGGTGTTTTCCTCTGGCCATACTATTGAATATTGTATGTCACTTTGTAGGTTATCGTCATTTAATGGTTGAAAATTATTGTTTCTATCATAGTCATTCAGTCTGAAACATGAAAAATACAGGAAACATTATTTACAACTTGACACAGAAATATAAACAGTAAAGAAAGCGTCTACAGTATGTAAACAATACCTTTTAATTAGTTTTTCTTTGGTGCCAGTGATTTTTGCACCTCTTCGTTTCAGCTCAAGTTTCAATTCAGTAACTTTCTTCTGTCCATAAGCACGTAAATCCATTATGTAAATTAAGTAAATTAAACTTTACAATTTTCGAAATTAACACGGAAAAAAGTTTGTAGAGCAAGATTATCTATGTGTTTTGAAAGCGCTGTCAAAATGGAAGACCTTTCGCCTACGTGGCGCCACCTGGTAGCGAAAATTTTACCAAACACCCTCATTGAATGTATTATGTACAGTAAGCACTTTAAACTGTGGGAGAAGATTGACTAAGTTGTCTAAATGTGAGTAGTTCTATTACCTAAAGGTATTGAATTGACCTTACTATACTGAATATATGTATACACCCTTATAAGTAACATGGAATACCACATGTCACATTGGGAGCTGGACATCTGGTTAATATGTGGGTTTAATGTGACCATGAATGAACGACTTTGGTAACTAACCTCTGACTACCTTGTTAATGATAATAATTTATCAATAACACAATTACAACTACAATACAAAACTACAACTAATACAATTTTTACTATGTCTATACTAAATGTACTGTCTTAACATAGTCATGTTTCTTAGAAATGGCTTTTTGGTATTATAATTGGAAAATACTTATATATTAACAACATTATAATGATTGTAAATGCTATACATACTTTATTATTATTAGTTATTGGTTCCTAATAGGAAAATAATACTGCCAATGTATGAATGGAATATGTATTGTGTTTATCTCCCTTAACAGGTGTGAGAAAAGGTTTATTTAGTGCTTTCAAGTGTTATTAAGGTACAGAATAGTTGTATAAGGCTTGATTGGTGAGGAAACTGGCCTATTCCTGTGTATAGGCAAGTATATATTTGTGAAAAATTGTTGAAAGGCCTGTAACTTTGTCTATACAGATCACCACATCTACATTTGTAATGCAATATGCATTTGTAAGTAATGTTTTAGCAAAAATTGTGAACAATATCTTTTAGTTTGCCAAAAACTTTTTAAGTTTGTGTGTAGGAAAGGGGAAGTGGTCTAAATAAGTTTGCTTAGCCATGCATTATTAAAGTATGTATGTTATATGTATGAATTTTTTGGTATGAATATGATGAAACTTATATGGGGTGGTTACGATATGGGAAATAATTCTGAGACCTTATTTTCTTGTAGTATCAATTCGTTGCTTCCTTCTTTACAAGAATGACCTATTGAAATATTTTTGCACTAGTTATTTTAAGAACATATCCTTTATATTTCACCTAAAGACAAAATACAAGTCCACACACATTTAAGTATAACCACTACCTTATGCAAGTTTCTATGACACTCAATATAATATTATGTTCATATTATCAAAATTTAATTTGGTTTTTTACTAATTAAAAGACTTACTAAAGCTTAACACTTTTGTCGCCATGGTCCAAAAGAGTATATGTGGTGCCGGTCATTTTGACCCACCATGGCGACTAATGTGTGTTATATAGCCCTATAACCTAAATTCTATGTGATTTTTTAAGTGTATGGGTTCACTTTCATTAACAATAGGACTTTTCTTTATTAATATTGTTGTCTATTAAGGACATGAGTGTGTATGTATCAGGCAAATAGTACTACCCCTATAGTTGCTGTGTATGTGGAGTGTAAGGGTTGCACATAGGTCATCTTCTGATTTGTTCACCGTTGAGTGACGTGTAGATAGTTGGTAATATGTAAATAGACGCCATTGTTGAAAATGTTTAAAATAGATTTATGTTAATAGATCAATAAAATGTGCAGTTTTAATAATGTGTTTTATTTGTCTTTCCTAATAATGTATGAAGTAACAATTAAATAATATGATCATAAAAAAATAGTAATGTCGATGTTAAAGGACGTGAATGAATATGTACACGTAACTTTATCACTCAGTAATTGTTATAAGAGTAAATTTACGTGTTCGAAGTTTCAGGACACTTGAATAAAAGGCAGTTCGTAAATATTTCGAATTTATTCATATGAAAACATTTTCTCAAACAATCAGAATATAACTTTTATGTACATGTTATATTAAGGTATTTACAAGACAAAAACATTTGATCCAATGGTTTTATACATTGTAATCATGGAATAATTAGGTACTAATATGGAGTGCTCATCTTATCCACATTAAAATTTGGCTAGTAATTGATGATTAGGTATGTATTTTATATAGTTTTATTAAGAATGAGACAGGTACACGGCAATAAAATTATTATATTTTTGAGTTATGAGTCAGGGATAAACAATGTTATATAAAAAACTTGGCCATTTGTCTAACGTAAATAAATTGTTAAATGATTTCAGGATTATCCTGGTTGGATAAGTAAGTAAGGAGTATTTAGTGTACTTTATAAATTATACTACTACACATAATTTCTATCTTTGATCTTGGCACAAGAAATATCGATAATTATAAAATTACTAATGCAACAACACTAAAAAATAATAATTGCCGTGTCACCTGTCACATTGTCGTTGACAATAGGTAAATAAAAAAGTAAAAAATATCTTCTAACATAGGTATAAAACCACTAACTGAATTCTTTTTATTTTCGTGACTTTTCCACCAATCCTTTCTCATTAACTCTAGTTTATCATCGTTATTGGAAAAGCTCACGTGGATTTTATTTCTTTATGAAAAAATGTACTAATCAATTGTACACATACAGCTAGTTTCAAATTTATTTTAATATTAGGTATGATGCCGATATAGTACAAAAGGATAACCAGCAAATACTTTTTGAATACATGGACAGGTTTAAATGTTAATAAAACTATTACCGCCTTTTTTGACACATTGATAAACATCAGTTAGTTTCCTGACTGACACTTCCCGTCAGTGTAATGAAAAACTAAGATGAAATGCTTTTAAAAATGGACTTGCTAACTACGTAAAATTGGTTAATTTGTGTGTAGAGATCCCGCCACATAAGGTGGCAGTTGGAGGCGTCGCCACAGTCGCGTAATTCAGTGTTACCAGTAAACACGCCAAAACTAGCACTCACTGTGCCATACGGCTCGATACATTATAGGTTTCATTTGTAACGGTCTTTGGTTGCAGAGCTATAAACTCAAATAAAACAAATTAATATATCAAAGTCAAAATATGTTTATTAAACTATTTCAAACATGATTAATAATTAACGGGACTTATCCTTCTTATTATATATTACATATATTATGTGTTCCTTCACTCTGTCCGCAATAGACCGTTTAGTGTGTTCGACGTAGGATTTCCCACAGCTGCAATCAATCTTATACACACCCTTATATCTTATATCATGAGTATAAATCGCGAATCTCTTAAAACTATTATTTCAAACATGGCACTGAGATTTGTCTTTACATATTTTTTACCGAGGTTAGATCAGCGGAGACCCTAGCTTGGAGAAGAACTAACAAGAAACTCCGGAAATCAATTTATTATAATCACCCTTAACAAACATAAAAATTACAAAGAGTGGGCAAAAAACACAACGCTGGTAATACTAAATTTACCTTTCATACAAAATAACACGCAATGGCGGTAACGTCAAATTTAGTTCCAAGTTTGGCTACTGCCACCTTATGTGGCGGGATCTCTAGAAGACAATTTAAAATCAGTACTTGATATCCAAGGGTAGTCTTTACTGTATTGTCATATTAATAATTTGGTACCGATACATGTAGATCAAAAGTAAAACAACATGTACATAATTTAAAAACTGTCTGGTTTATTCAAGCACAAATGTGTATTAATGTTAGTATTATAGTTTTGAGAAAACTCTGTTGGGTCAACTCTGAAATACTTATGTTTTATGCGGACTAAATTTTGATGTTCATATTTTTATTTCTTTTGTTGAATTTGGACCAGTTTCAAATATTTGTAATTTGAATAAACCAGACTTTACCTTATTAATCTATTTTTAGGTACACATTACCGTTTCACAGTGAATAATCTAACTACATCTTAAATAGGTTAGAATTTAGAATTTATTTACAAGGTATTTAAAACACAATTATCTAATAGTTTACAAAAATTCTTAGATTGTATTCTGATGGTCAGTAATGTACTTGAACTTAACAAATAAAAACGTTTTAAACGCGTCAGAATAAAAAGGAAAACTGTCAAACCATATTTGACCATAACAACATGTCACATAAAAACTTTTTTAAATAAATAACATTAAAAACTTTAAAGAATTTATGATGCTTTTGAGCGATATAAACTTGAAATAAAAAAACATGAGTGATTAAAAATCTGACAATAGGGTCTCTGATACAAATAAATACATACTTGTTTAGTAATATAAAAGGCTTAATTTATTGTTAAGGAATACTTGGAATGGCAAGGAGACGTCAGATTGCAGACTAAGAGTAAAAAAGATTTTCATTTATATTTTTGTATTCTTCGGTTACAGCGAACAATATTTCTAAAAATATTTTTGTAACTAAAAGCAAAAAGGTTTTGGAATGGAACGGAATTTCGTTTGTGCCAGGTTCGGTAACAATGGGAGTCTACGATCACTGAAACTTGCTACAATTTAAATAAAAAACTTTTTATATAAAAAGAAATCAATTGAAAATAATGGCGCCAAAGAAAAGATTGAAATAAATTGTAACAATATTGACAAATATGCTTAATTGGTCATAAAATATACATAATTGAGAAAATAAACGAAAACTTTTAAAGGTAGGGCAGTGTTGTTTCTTCAAAGAAGCTATTTGACGGAAAAGCAGGTGCTATAATTTTTTGTATGGCGGCGGAGGCATCACACTCGGCTGGTGGTATGGATTATATTGGTTCGCATACAACTCCGCCTGAAATTAAACAATAACAAATAGTTACCTTTCTGCTCTTCATAAATATAAATGATCTCCAAAAGCAGCTATTTCATCAAAGGTATGAAATAAATAGCACGTGTCAACTTATGAAACGTCGTGTAACGTACCCAATGTAAAATTAACTTACGATTTGTTGCTGTTGATTTTGTGCTTGCTTCAAATTCCGTTCTTGAACCATTAGTTGATGTGCCGCCCTGTAAAAAGTTGGATACATTAACGATGAAGGTCGACAGGGCTATAACCAATATACTTCTAAATATTAATTGATATTGAATAATACAACAATGCTAGACTTCTATATATTATTAATAATGTTGATTCCGAGCCGGTATGGGATTAAGTAACTTATAAGCTTCTCGGGATATTATTAAAATTGTTTTAGAGACCAGTGCCGAACTCAACCAATTCATTTTAGCAAAATCGTAGTTCAGTGAAATAGCTATCATACTTCAAGGGCCGAAGTCCACTAATCATGAGTGTAGTTAGGCCTCCTGATAAATGGAATCCGTTGGACTATTTAAACTGCAATCGTCAAGCCATGAAAACATGAACTTCACACCTATGTTAAAAAGGACTAAGGGCTTACCTGTCCATCTGCTCGGAGGTCATGTCTAAGGCCTCCTGCATCTCCCTCGAGGTGTTCCTCACGAAGTCAGGGTCACAGTAGTCGCCCAGCCCTTGTTCTGTCAACACCTACAAAACATACGAACATAAAATTACGTAACCGTTAAAATTGTAGGTAGGTACTCAGAGGCTTGAGTGGTCACCGTAGTAACTATGACGTTGTCAGACCTCGTTTAGTCAGTACCCAACGTGACAGATGGTGGTTTCACCGTCTGTGTTTATCTCATTAGGATAGATAAATGGGGATTCATAATCTCGAGTACATATGGATAGGTAAAGACTCCAAGGCATACTAGCTAAATTAAATGTATGCAGCTCGCATAGTGGTCGATCTAGGAACACATAGATAAAGGATTTTGGTATTCAATGTTATTAAAACGACATATGTACATACATATATTCACGCCTCTACGTCTACGTATAGGCAGTCGAGTCTCTGATCGCCACCTGGAACGATCCTGACTAATCACGCTTGCCTTTACTTCACTCACACCCATTATCCTTCTCATACATGCTCTTCTATTCTTCACGCTGCGTACACACGCCTAGAGAAGAATGTTTCAACTTGTTCAACGACAGACTTGTATAATTTTTGTTAGATATTAAAACTTACCCTAGTAACCAAGCTCTCTGCAGACCCGATCACGGGAACAGTATTATTATTGCCTCGTGGACTTCCTGGCAGAGAGATTACCCCACGATTGGCGTTCTCAACTCCTGCAACATAAACTTTAATATTAAGAATCTATAGAGTCAAAACCAATTTTTTTTTAATTTTCATTGTACCTACTCTAGACTCAGCGTAAAATTATACGCGTTAAGACTGAGACAGACACGACTTAAAGTCTTGTGACTGTAGTAGTTTTGTCTCAATCTTGTATCTATACGTACAACGCCATTAATATTGCTTACTCCTCATTGCATATTAAAAAGGAGAAAGCACTTACGTATTGCCTGTTCTAAGCATGGCCTTAGTACCTACTTGGTAGTACATATATAGACTAAATATACAGTTATTTAGGGTTTGGTTTGGTTAATATCTACAACAACATCAACATACATAATCCCGTCGTCATAACAGGGATGTTAATAAGTAATGTGTTGTGTTGTAATTTTGAAACAATTTGTACGATTGTGCTTTTTTTGTACGTTTGGCGAATAACGAATAAAAATTTATTTTAAAACGTATAAAACTATTTTTCTTTTATTTCAAACAGTGCTATTAGAATTTCTTTCTTTATTTGTGTTATTCTTAATTCATTTTATAGGTCATCTATTCGTAGTAAATACATTCGTAAAAATATATAATTTATAACTGTATCCAAATCAACTATTCAATGCTATGGAAATTAAATGTGGTTAGTCCGTTTAAAAATTATAAGTTTGTATGTCTATTTATATTTCTTTCCATTATTAATCTTCTACTTTTTCTACTAAAGCAAAAGCTGTATTTTAGTATGGTATGGATGGCAAAACTTAAATGTCACCTAGGCACTACATATTTGACCTGGCAAACTGTACAATGCTCTAATACAGGGGTTCCCAACCTGTGCGCCGCGGCGCCCTGGGGCGCCGTGGAATGAAGCCAGGGGCGCCGTGAGTCCATCCTCTGATCATCATCAAAAATATTTTAATTTTGTTTTCCGACAAGGACACCCGTGATCCCGACTCTCTGTTATTGATCGACTACTGAATTATCGAAAACAAACCAGAAGTCCAAAGTTTTGGTATATCTTGCGATTATAATAATTATATGTCTCAAAAAGCAGCTAGGGTAGGGCGCCGTGACAAAATTTTAAACAAGTTATTGTGCCGCGGGCTGAAAAAGGTTGGGAACCCCTGCTCTAATACAAGATTCCGATAATTCCGTGTTCCATGTTGTTAGTTAAAATTCGAATTTTAGGCAATGAATATTTGGGGTCCCCATTTTGAATTGAATAAAAAAATACAATATTTTAGCCAATGTTTTGAAGTTATCAGCATGTTGCCAGTGTCATTAAATTAATATTATTACAATCTAACTTTCTATAACTAATATTAGCTTCTCTAACACACGTTTATATTAGGCCATATGAACACGATATGCTTATTAATTTCTTAGGATATACAATTTAGGGCGAAGCAAATATAAATATTGTAATAAATAAAATAAAGAGAGATTACAATTAAGTTTAAACCGAATTCTACTTGTATTTGCTCATCTCATCTTTTATAGCTTTTACGACCCTTACACTATACCCAATAAAAGGGAGTTTTTAAGTATAACTATACTGCAAACACAAACTATTTTTTATTGCCACAACTTGGTAGTAAAAATTCAATATCTGACCCAATATACACGTGTCTTAAGTATCTAACATGGCTATTGCATTATCTCACCAATATAAAGTGTTATTTATCCAATTATTAATATTATAATTAACATGCAATAATGTGAAGTGTGATTCTATTTGAAGTGATTTGTCGTTGTTTGATTTAAGGCAAGCAGTGTTAACTAAATTGATACTTAGTAAAATGTGGATGGTATGATTTATTTCTATTCTGTATCTAACTTAGTTTTAAAAAAAACGGTACATTATAAAATATGACAAATAAATATATATATAAAAGTTCGAATTAATTCCATTAATTTTCGGGCTAGAATATAAAATTTATCTTGAAAATTAGAAAAGTTTTTTCCATAATTAAAATAAAAAAAAAATCTCATGCGGTTTGGAATAACTTTGCCATTTGAAACTTACATTTTACCTGAAAACCCATTTTACCGATGTGTATCTACATGTGGCGAGTATGGTTGTCTAAATCTATCTATACTAAGCTTGTGTGAATATGGAGTATAAAATTGAATAAATAATTGGTTTACGTGTTGAGTGTTGAATCCTTCTATAAATAAAGCTGGGGCGGCTTCCTTTCCGACTGTCTGTGGAGGACTTTAAAGGTCTTTGAGAAGAATAACAAATTATTTAAATTTTAAGGGAATGATGAACTTCTTCAAGTACAGGCATTATTTTGATGTAACATACATAAATAAAAAAGGAGTCGGTAATAAAATTACATCAATAAAAAATACAACAGAATAAAAAAATTGGTTGACCTCTCGTTTTTTATATGTGCTACGACATGCTCCAGTTACAACGCCTCAAGCACAAGATAAACCAACACGCATCTTTTACAGAAACCCATTTTTAGAAACACAGCCAAACAAAAAACTACCTCAATCAGTTCAAAAAACAACCGTTACAAAATTCAAATAGCGCGGGTAGTTACAAATCGCGTAGTCGGAAAGAAGCCGTCCGTTCCAGTGCGGACCTGGTGTGCGTGGTCGATCTACAAGCGGTTGCTGCGGCGCATGCGCGGCGGCGCCGGAAGACGCACTCCTGACCATCCGACCTGCTGACGGGGGCTTGAAGCAGCGCAGACTCCTCCGTTCTCCTCCCCTGACTACCCTCTCCTTGGCATGGGAGAAGGCAAAGGGTAGTCGCGCGGCCGCATTGTACCCGTATAGCGTCATCATTCTAGAATCCGGGGCTGGCGTGTATTCACTGGTCATGAAGGGAGATATTTTCGGCTGGATCATCTCTGGTAGAAGATTTGGTGAGGGAGACTTGTCCGGTGATGCCTTTCTGGGTACTGCTAGCTTCTCCTTCGATGATGAGACTTCAGGGTGCACCTTCTGCCGGGAGACGGGGCTGGTGCGCGCCGTGTTCTCGCTCGGGGTAGACAGGTAGTTGACGCAGCCGAATGCGAGGCCGATTTGCCCGAGCATTTCAGGGTAGTTGGAATTTTTGTTGCTGTTAGTGTTGCCATACGTTACCAGTCCAAGGGAGCGGAAAAACAGGCAGTGAGTTAGTTAAAAAGTTGGGGCTTGTACATTTTTATTAATATTATTGCTTAAATAACCTAAAAATAGCAAATTTTGTAATAAATATGGTTTCATTTAGGTACTTCTCAGTACCTATTTTTGTCTCATATTAGTCTGTGACTTGAATAGAATGTAACAAGCTGTTTTTATTCGAGAAAATCAGATGATTACGTTTCACTAAAGTCACAGACCAAAATGAAGTTAAAAAATGTACAAGCATTTTCAAACCAATCAATATACTCGGTGAAAGAGGGATATAAAAATTCTAACTACCAAAACACACACACACTCTTTGTTCATACAACTACCTTTATAACACGCGTTTTTAAGATCATTTGTTGTCTTTCTGTAAACGACAATTTTATCATTCATGACTAATCTCTTATTGACGTAGAATACTTCAAATTAGTTAGCACCAAACGTGATAGATGACGTTTTCAGAATTATAAAGGAATCGATTTGATTTACTAAGTCCCTTTAACTGTATCATAGACAATTTAACTCTACTGCAGAGTAATTAGTCTATGAAACGACTTTTGTCAGTCAGCACCCAACGTGACAGGTAGTGAACCATGTCGCCGACGTAAAGGCGCTGACATAGCCTATTAGGAAGAGGCATATTTTTCCTCGATGTTTTCCCTCACCTTAATATAAATGAATAAATATTACGTGTTTTTTTAGGTTATAAACTCGTATGAAATATATTCGATAGTGTCAAGATGATAAAGGTTCTACTCACTCTAGCACTTGGTATATCTTTTCTGACTCCCCGTTGAAAATCAGAGGCCGCATCGGAATTTGTTCCTTCGGTTGGCCATTTGCCCTGCAGAAGAAAAAGAAGATGATGATTGTTTGGGAGTGTCATATGGAAATGTGACCTTTTCATCTCCAGTACCCTTCCATTACATTCGTCGTAGATATTGGCGGTCGTAGGTATATATGATGTTCAACAGCACGTTTTAAGTTACAATATTAAATTCCTTAGTTATTAAGATTAGATCATGTTGGTCTATGGATGTTCGAATTCCCTGCGTATTGTGATATAAATAAACCATTGTTATTCAGTCCAGATATCAAACATTAGATTATACTTACAAACTCGGCGCAATAGGCAGAGGAGGCATGCCATATTCTCGCTGCATCATAGACGTAAGATGATTAGCCACGCCTTCTGAAATGGAATAACGACATCTGTGATTTCTTTACTTAATCAACTTGAGCTTAACGGTTAAATATTTTGAATGTTACAGGTATTTTTAAATAAATATATATTAGTATAAAGTGGTTAAGGATTTAGAAACCGAAGTGTCTGAGTTCTATCTCTACGCGTAATATGTTCCAATGGGAAATAACTGAATCTCAAATAATTTCCTTGTATATTTTAACTTGCCATACTAACCCCTTCTACAATGACACAAACATCGTAAAACTACCTGCATATTCTTCAGAAATATTTCAATATATTAAAAATAAATATTAAATATATTAAATATTTCAGGCAATAATCAATACCTTTACGATAACATGGAACACAATCTATAATTTTTAAATGCTAATTAAGTAGTGAAATTCGGTGTTATCGTAAACCATTCTCGAAAATAGACAAGCCTTTGTTTACTCCAAGTATACATCATCAGACTTGCACTGTGCAAAGTGACGACAAAAACATTTGCAGAAATAGACATTTAGAAAGAAAGAAAAACATTTATTCATTTTGACTCATGACACATTTTGACATAACACTATTCATACACACTTTGATAAAACAACAAATACTCGTACATATAAGAAGTAGGACTTGATGCAGTGAAAAGGTGCTGTCTCAGTGATAATGCATGTTATATGACAATTATTAATAAATATATACTTACCTAGATATGTAATTTTTGACTTTACTATAATAGGCTTGTGTCCTAAAATGTAATTAGTGGTTCATTCTTTTCTTTCTTACATATATATCGGAAATAAGTTAATATTTCTACAATAATCAATCACTAACATAATTATTTACGGTTTTTAAAAAACCTGTTCGAATATTTCATGAAAACGCTCTAAACTGTCATGGCGTCTTCAATGACGTCATTCAGTGCGTCCAAACCAAAACAAACCGTGAACGTGAATACTTTTTTTACATTTAATAATTTATAAATGAATTCCATGTTTTATAAGTATTGCGTAGTGCCTGAGTGTAAAAGCACAAGTGTAATGACACCAAACAAATTGTTTGTAAGAGTTCCCATGAATGAACAAATACGGAGAAAGTGGTTAAAACTTGCACGGAGGGATGATGCCCGTATTTTGTCTGTAGATTCAAGAATGTACTTTTGCGAAGATCATTTTGATGTAAGTATTTAAACAAAGATGACTTTCCAGTCCCTGTACCTATATTACAATGAAAAAAACACTTTGGAAATGTAGCTATTAAATTATTTGAGGCTATTTTCATTCTGACTTAATTTTGTGCTAACTGATGTAATCTGAGATTTTATGTTGTAGGTATCATTGTTAAATACAGGTTATTGTTATTTTTCTAGATGCCAAACGATATGACGAATTTTATGGAATATCAAATCATGGGAAAAGTATCAAAGATACTTATGAAATCAGGTTGCATTCCAACAAAGTTTGAGTGCCAAGAAGACAGAAGAAAACTAATGAGCAGCATCATAGAACGGCCATACATTGTAAAGAAACGAAGAACTGAGACCTTTGCAGAGTGTCTAAATGAATATAATACAAGTTGTACAACAAGTTCATCTCTAGAAGATACTTCTAATATCATTTCCATAACATGTTCCGAGCATAACAGCGTCAATTTTTGGTAGATTAGTCGAATTTGCTTTACTAAATCCGGACTCCATAGCTATTATAATTCAGAAGTTTTTTTGCAAAAATCGGCGAATAATTGTTACTGGGTTTGTGTATTTACTACTAAAACATCAACAACAACAATGGCGCACGCACTGGCTGACGTCACGCTCTCTGATTGGCGTTCACTGTCACGTGATTAAATTTATATTTTTCGGTTTTAAATAATGAAAAATATTAATAATCTTACATTTTTATAATAAATAAATAATTGTATTTACTTCTATACATAATAATGAAGTTATATATATTACAACATGACCTATTATTTTTTAGTGGACACAAGCCTATTCCATAATCAATTTAATAATATGTATTGCATGTTTATTGTCACATAAATTGTCAATTAGATGAAAAGTATTCAACATAATTTCGTTATTTTGCATGCCTGATACGGTCGAACACACTGTACCGTAAATACCAATTTGTAACAACATTGAATACGTGTGTTTGCAAATAAAGTTTGATTTGTTTGATTGATTGAAAAAGAGATTCTCATCTTCCACTAACCTGGTGGTGGTTCTCCATGCTTTCTGTGCCGGTTGAAGTGACGGTTGGAGCCGTGTCTTCGAATACTCGACCACACTCCTCCGAAGAGAGAATGATTCCTCTGCAAAAGATATACAGTTTAATATTAACTAGCGACCCGCTCCGGCTTCGCACTTCACTATTTAATGAATGTTATTAAACACATAAACCTTCCTCTTAAATCACTCTAACTATTAAAAAAAACCGTTCCAAAATCTGTTGCGCAGTTTCAAAGATTTAAGCATACAAAGGGACATAGGGCCAGAGAAAGCGACTTTGTTTTATATTATGTAGTGAAGAGCAAATGTTAAAGGTAAAAGTATGCTTCATTATTACGCCAATGATTCCTTAAATCGCTTAATAATAATGTGATTCGTATTTGGGTAACACCTATATATCTATATTTCTGCCTAGTTACGGTAGTAAATAGAAATTAAACTACCTGTGTATCAATTTAGAATGTCGTATGAGACAACAGAGGAATACTATGCCCATACTCCCATATTAATGCTCAGGGTAACCTAGGACACATTATAAATGAACTGTCGTTTTATACACTCCAGAAGAGGACATAAAAATATAAATATGCATTTAACTAGTGACATCTATCAAATTACTTTACAACTACATAAATAATACCTTACAACACCTAAATAAATCATCCTACACTCACTAGATGGCGTGCAACTCACCCTATGCATAGGAATATCGCATTCAGCCGTAATATCGTCCAGATTCCCAGAAATAGCCCGTTTCAGTTCTGGTCCCGCTTCGTGAAGAGTTCGAAGACCAGCCTGCAGCGTCATCTGGATGTTACCCTCGTCGTTCTGTCGCATCTCCTGCTCCTTACGCTTTTTAAACCTTGATAAATCATAGAGAATTAGATATGGTGTTATGAATAGTTTGGTAAGTAATTGAGGTTACATATAATTTGTTTTTTATGTAATATATATCTTTTTTATGTAGTATATTATATACTTGGGGCCCAAGTCCACAAATACGTTTTAGCGAAATTTCAGTTGATACGTAGTTTAGTTCCAATGGCCTTATTTGACAGCTCAACTAACAACTTCACGCCATGACTGAAGTACGACTGAATTGCGATTTTGCAAAAAGCATTAGTCGACTCGGGTCCCTATTGTGAAAAAGACTTACACTAGATACTTAGGAATCAGGTGGTTCAATTGTATAAAAGCTATTAGGTCATTTTGTTTTGCTTATTCCTAATATTGTAACATACAAACATTTATAAAATTTTGATTTATCATTGGTGTTACCAATTATAATACATGTTGGTATTAGAGTGAAAAAGGGTATATACTGATTATTATTCATCGTGGGGTAGTCAAAGATTCGCTAATTCATCTCCGCGATAACAGAGTTATTGAATATATGGCTACCTTTAACCCACGTATTAACCAGATAGTCAGCACCTAATGTGACTGAATCGCAATTTACAAGCACTGATGTACTATAGTCTATTATTATAAGCTAAGGATACAATTTAATTCAATATCATTTCACACGAATCAAGGGGCTTTCACACTGGAAATCATGCTGGATATGTCGATAAAATTATATTATAACTATACACTAGGCTATTATAACATGCTATATCTGGTCACAAAATATTTGAAACTGTAGTTTTGGGGTCAATTAATGGATGCTAATTACCTATTAGAATATCATTTATATATTTAAGGACAATCTAAAATTAATGTTATTTATTGTACGAGATTATTTAAGCCTGTTGTAAAAGGCGACTAATGTACAGTCAGCGCTAAAAGTGCAGTCCCAGTAACTTTTTATAAGGTTTAAGTTTATGAGAACAAAATACAATATTATTCATTTTAAAACTGGCGCCACTATGCATTGTCATGGCCACTATACGTTCGCGTGCTTCGAAATGTAAAATATTGTCTTTTGTTTTAATAAATAAAAAAAGTTACTGGGTCTGCATTTTAGCGCTGACTGTACATTAAATCTACTTAAGTTCTTACTTAATTTTTTTTATTGTAGAATGATGGGTATGTGATGTTTGTCCCGTGCTAGTTGAATTGGTGTGATAGTGTCCCAAATATTATATTATTATTTCATAATTCTTAAAATATTAGATTAATTCTATAGTGTTTTTTTTCTACACAATATCTCAAGCGTACCATTTGTAGGTGTACTCATATCAGACCTTTTCGAAACTACGTACTGGTCCCGTGCTAGTTGGGATCTAAATAAAATACCAACTAGCTGCCTTTCTTCCATGCATGTCGTAACAGCGACTAAGGGACTAGGGACTATCAGCTAGATAAATGGAATCTATTGGGCTTTCTTTGTCCCTGTGTCCCTTTGTATGCTTAAATCTTTGAAACTACACAACAGATTTTGATGTGGTTTTTTTAATGGATAGAGTGATTCTAGAGGAAGGTTTATATGTATAATAACATCCATTAAATAGTGGAGTAGGCTATATATTTTATACCCGTGCGAAGCCGGAGCGGGTCACTAGTATCACATAATTCTATAATACCTAATAATGTTATGTAGGAATGAATAATAATGTTGTAATGACATATTATATGCGACTTAGGGATATGATATGGCTAAAGTTCGTAAGTACATATGTATGTATGTATGATATGTATGTATGATTGAAGACTGTCACACGGGGTCAAAACCATGGAACGGGTATCGGGCTAAGTATCAAATACTGGTACAAGCGTACTTACGCGTGATTCCTATGAAAAAGAAATTGTTTTATCAATATCATATAGTAGAACTTATCGAATACATGTTATCAATTCAATTCAATATAATATTGATATCAAATATTGATGACTTCCGTGGCGCGAACGCTAAACAACTTGAATGACAATCTTGAGGTTCATATACGTTTCTTGGTGGAGGATGTATGTAATGATAATACTTTCCTTTTAGATTTGTAAACGATATGTCGTTATTAAAGATTTAGGACCCTTAACACAAGTCTTTAATAAACTTACCAGGCTAGTTCAATTAATGTAATCATTTATATTATTTATTATATTCAACTCATACTTTTTTCATACACGCACTTTTGAATGGACAATCTCCGTAGTGCGAACGGATAATCACCTGAACGCTAATCGTGAGGTCGCGAGTTTGATTCCTAATGGAGGCTGAGTTAAGACGCTTTTCTTACGCTTTCCAGTCTGGTCGTTAATAACATATGCTATTATATGTATTTATAATTAATATTTCTTAAGCATACTTTGAATAGTACCCTTAACACAAGTCTTAAATGAACTTACCAAGGGCCTAATTCAGTTCTTGTAGGTGTCATAAATATTAAATCAATTTTTACATCTTTTTTGTTGCCACATAAAAGAGCAATCTTTTTCCCCCATAAAAGAACATAATATAACCTGTAAGATAATTGTACTTAACAAACTATGAACCTATACCGATATATTATTTAATAATTCCATACGTACATATATTCACGCCTCTACGTCCCCAAGAGAATAGGGCAGATAATATCGATCGCCACCTGTAACGATCCTGACAAATCACTTCCCTCACACCCATTAACCTTCTCATACATCCTCTGTTCTTCACGCTACACCTTGAGAAGAACGTCACCAATTCGATCTGTACATTTTCTAAGGCCTACCGTCCAACTCTACCTTGTATTGTGACTAGCTGCTATTGAGAAGCGGTGCCTTTTAACACAGGTTTTATAAACTTAAAAAGAGGCATCGGCCACATTATTCAAAAGGATTTTGTTTTGAAACGTACCTATACACGTATACGTACCTTCTAAAATAGTCCTGTATAAGGAAGGTGGCATAGAATTTGCCCACAGTTATCTCGTTAGGGTCGCCGGGAGGTGGCACCACTTGGTCCAACAGTTTGGGTGAGGTTCGCTTCCATATCTTTTTGATAACTGCCCGTAGTTGTGTGTTACAGTCGTCTATGTTGCCTGTAAAATAATATAGTAGTAGTATAGCAGTAGGTTTGATTTTGAATTGAACCCTTGCGGGGTAGTCAGAAGTTCAGGTTTCCATCTCCGCAATCGAGGAGTCAATAATTGTACGACAACCTCGAACCTACGTGTTGATCAGTGGGGCTAATATGGTCATATGAAGCAAAGATGAAATGTATCCTGTTTGAAAGGAGAACGAAAGCAAAAGTTGCTAATTGGCCGTAATATGGACGTTTCGCCTTTCGTTTCATTATTCGTTCGGATATCTTTCGTTTCATCATTCATTCCCCTTTTGGTTAGTGTTGCCGTAATTAAAAATCAAAAGCGATACGGGACACGAAAACCTGTACCGATTATTATAAAAGCGCATTTGATGCATTTTACTCACTAGTTTTGATAAAATAAATTGTTCTTATTATGCTT
The DNA here is from genome assembly GCA_030578115.1 of Leucoptera coffeella. NCBI lineage: Eukaryota > Metazoa > Arthropoda > Insecta > Lepidoptera > Lyonetiidae > Leucoptera > Leucoptera coffeella. Next base: position 25,181 of record JAMBLF010001863.1, read on the forward strand.
TCATAACATTTTTATTAATTTATTGTAAGTAAGTACCTCAAGCTTATTTAAATTTTTTTATAGTGGTAACACTATTATAATGGGCTGTCACCCCGTGATGCATATAAATAAATAACAAACTAAATAACAACAATAACAAACCATCATTGCTGGATATAAAAACTCATCAAAGGGGCGGCAAAAGGTTACTAAGTGCTGGCTAAACTTGGCCAGAGTTTTAAATAGCCATAAAACTCGAACAACTGGCTAGGGAGAATCAAAGATGAACGTATTTACATTCATGCTTTTGTTCCTCTATTTTGACGTTTGAGGTGAAAACTCCGAACAGCCATATTACCATTTTACGTACAAAAACAAATTCATCTGTCAAAAAAGCAGAGTGAATGATGAATGTTTATTTTCCGTTCTCAAAAATGAACGGCCATATTACCAAATTAAGATGCTCCATATTATAAAAGGAATAAATTCTAACGTTCTGCTTCATATGACCATATTAGTCCCACAGATAGTCAGTACTCAAGTGTTAAGCCATGTCGCCATATTACCTGTTCGGGGAACTGGTAGGTTTCCTCACGAGGTTTTTCATCACCGTATTCGGTGCATTTCACAAATGTTTTTTAATTATGAAAAGGTACATAGAAATTCATCAAACTCCATTTCCTTGGTACATTATATATGTATACCCTATAAGACATAAAGGATACCCTACACTCCTGGAGTAAGACCTGGAATAAGGAATAAGAGAGAAGAGAAGATAGTATCAGAATAGACTTTTCGTAGTCGTGTTCCAATATGCTCATATATGTTTTTCTCCTGGCCATAGAATCATTAACTCCACAATCCCTTAATAGCTCACTTTGACAACCTCGCAATTAATAAACAGTGTACCTACACATCTTAGTGGATACTCACCTTCAGTTTTGATCTTAAGAGACGTTCTGACGACCGCAAAGAGGGTTGCATTGAACAAAACAGTCCCATCTGAATTGAGAGGCATATTCATTGACACCAGCCGCTTACAAGCCACTCTGTGAGGACATAACTTGCCGAATCCTGTAAAAATAGGGAAAATATACATACATACATATCACGCCTGTTTTCCAACATCATACATACATACTAGATCAAGTATCTCCATTTTTAACTGTCACATACTGATAACTACAACAACTCTAAACTGATGATTAATAACTAACAGGACTTATCGCCTAAGTTTTTATATATAATAAAATTACCTTTATCAACCCGACGTTTCGGCTATGTTGCTGCCCGTGACCATGGGTATAAATCGCGAATCTCTTAAAACTATAACTCTAAACTGTCTAATACTGAAACTGAAATGGTTCAAAAGGAACCCTGGCTATAGCTGGGTTGATACACCTCGTTATGGTTTGAATACTGAGGTTAAGCAACGTTGTGCGTAGTTTATATATGGATAGGTAATCATTCTGAAGATCACGACCCGTTGGATAAGATCGAACAGAAAAATTCTTACTTATATCTGACTATGAATTGTATGTGTAGTTTGAATTGTCTTGTTTAGCCTAGATCAACAAGTGGATGACGAAATTGTTTCAACTCATTGCCTAGCAAATATTTGTAATTGTAAATGTTCATTGATTTGTGTAATACTCTCGTAAGGATGTCCTGTAATTGGCTACTTTTAATGGCTTCTTAGTTTTAACTTCTTGAACTGTTATTTTGCTGTTGGATGTCTTAATAAATAAATAAATAAATCTCTATTAACTACGGATTGAATATCTATTTATTCGCGTACTGGCTATCTGACGTTCAAAGACCTTCTCAGATGATAAAACTCAGGTGCCAGTCTATCCCGAAAGGGTTAACAGTTTTGAAGTTTGTATTTTCTTACCTAGTGGCGGACTTATCTTCCGAAGCAACGTGACTACATCCAGATGCTTGATCCGACCCTTGGCATCCGGGTCATACTCACTCCATAACCTGAACATTGTACAAACATTGAATCAACATACGAAGATAAGTTCAACATAATTATAATAATATTTGGACATTATTACACAAATTGAACTAGCCTCTTGGTAAGTACATTAAAGACTTGTGTTAAGGGTACTAGTCAACGTATATTTAAGAAATTTAAACATATTATATATAGATAAATACATATATAGCACATATAATCAACGACCAGACTGGAAAGCAGAAGAAAAGCCTAGTTCTTAACTCTGCCTCCACCGGGAATCGAACCCGGGACCTCACTATTAGCGTTCAGGTGTCGAACCGATCGCGCCACGGAGGTCGTCAAAAGTACATCAACAGTGCGAGTAAAGTTTAATAACAGAACACAGACTATCGATCGCCACCTGGAACGATCCTGACAAATCTCTCTTGCTTCACTCTCACCCATTAACCTTCTCATACCTGCTCGTCTATTCTTCACAATACGTACACCCGTCTTGAGAAGAATGTCTTTAATTTGATCTGTTTAAGTTTTACGCATATTTTCCACTTTGGCTCTATAAATTCCTTTCGTAACTCTCCTTTCATTCGGAATTCTTAAATGAAATGTACATTAACACAAGTATTGCGATACACATCAGGTTCAAGGACGAGAAAATTGAATGACCTACCTTGCCTATTTCTCGAAATAGACAACAAATAGTCAGTGCCTTTACACGGTGATATGAAACAACACCCCTCATGTTAGACACGAACTTTATGGTAGAAGGTTTCAAATAATAAGACCATCACAATGTTCAACTGATGGTGTTTACTGACTTCTGAGTAGCCCGTAAGGTACAGTAGTGAGGTAGAGATCCTTACCTAATGAATTCGTCTAAATGGTGTGGTCCCAAGATTGACCAATCCCTGGTCAAGTAATCGAAATTGTCCATGATAACGGCCACGAAGAGATTTATAATCTGAAAGAGAAATAACAAGTAATAATCAATATGTAGCTGTAATAAGTTAAATTTGTGTGTATAATAATATTACATACATATACATTTACGTAAAAATAATATACTCAAAAGCACATATATTGTGAAGTGGAAGGATGATTATGTAGGGGCCGGCTCAATAAGACATACGACAGTCAGATAGATGCCATACAGGGAATCAGGCGTGATGTGTATGTATGTATGTACATTCACGTCTAATCCCTTTCGGATTGTCAGAACCTTTGAGATATAGTATCTCATAGGTCACTTTATAGAAAAAATATTGGGGTTCCGATGTCATATGGAATATTGATGACAGTTTGCTAGCCTATCTACTTGTCCCTGTCACTTAGTCGCCTCTTACGATATGCTGAGATGAACGACAGATAGTTAGCATTCATTTAACCTTCCAGCACGGGACCTTATAATAGGGCGCGCTTTATGTGACTGACATTAAATTGTAATTGGTAATTTTATATATGATTAATAACTAACGGGACTTCGTGTAAGTTTTTATATAATAAAGTTACCTTTATTATTAACCTGACGTTTCGGCCACGTTGCAATAGCCATGGTCACGGGCAGAACGGGTATAAATCGCGAATCTCTTCAAATTTTATATTTGTTTTTTTATTTTTTGTCTAACATTTGTTTATCTTTTTCTATTAATATTATTTTGTCACTTACTGTAATGAATGTGGAATCTCAATAAACGATTATTATTATCCATCTAACAGTAGTCCCTTAGTCGTCCCTTACAACATTCCGGGAAGAACGACAGCTAGTCAGCAGTTTTAGCATTTTCTCAACGTCCTAGCTAGGGAACCAATAGTACGTATATACTTACAAGAAACGAGCACAGCACGTAGAAGGATATAAAGTAGGGGAAGGCGAGGACGCTGCCGCAACTTCCCGAGTTCTCCTCTCCAGGTTCTTCCTCGTAGTTCTTGTCACACTTCACATCCGGTTCCGGGGAGACGCCCATCATGATGTCTTGCCACGCCTCACCTAAAAGAGGTATTGTAAATCAAACAATTGAATTACCTATTTGAACTTAAAACAATTTACATTAAAATTCATAAGTTATTTCATTAATCATTACATACATACACTTACATTTAAACCTTTTCGGGATGGACAGAACCTTGGATACTAATCTTCGGTCACATTTTGTCTTGACTAATAGGGTTCAATCAATCATTCAATCAGCCTATGTCAGTCCACTGCTGGACGTAGGCCTCCCCAAAGCCACAAAACACGATCACTCAGGGCCCCAGCCAACCACTACCAGCGATCTTTTTCAGGTCATCGGTCCATCTAGCAGGGGGCGTCCTACACTACGTTAATACGTACGTTGGTATCACTACATAGTATAAAACAAAGTCGCTTTCTCTGTCCCTATGTCCCTTTGTATGCTTAAATCTTTGAAACTACGCAACGGATTTTGATGCGGTTTTTTTAATAGATAGAGTGATTCAAGAGGAAGGTTTATGTGTATAATAACATCCATTAAATAGTGGAGTAGGCTATAATA
>JAMBLF010001864.1:0-29650 GCA_030578115.1 Leucoptera coffeella
ACTTTCGTTTAGCATAACAGTTGAACAGTAAGCCATTTGACTGTGGAATGGCACGGTGATTTGTGCATCGGAATTTATTGCCTATTGGCTTTACCTTAATGTTGTATGCGCTGTAGTTAACATATTTAGATTCGGTTCTGTAATAGTTAACGAGAATTTGCGCAATAAGATATATGACAGTCAGATAGACGCTATATTGAAAAAGGGTGACGTTAAGTACCTATAACCGCCCAGTGTGTATGAGTGTCAATGAAGCGAAAGTGATCTGTCAGTATCGGTATAAATAGGGATGCGTGATCTCCGCCTACCCCTCTACAGAGAATCAGGGGTGATGAGTTTGTATGTATGTAGAATTTGGAATAACTATTAATGGTGATCGCCAGAGTTATCTTCGTTTGCTAGCTATTGAGTACGTCACAACTTTTTTCCTAACCTGGTATTCGTAAAAATGACGGATTACATATTTAATAATATAGACAAAGTTATTTACTCGTATATTACATACAAACATATCACGCCTGGTTCTCTGTAGAGGGGTAGGCAAAGATCACGGATGCCCATTTGTCCCGATCCTGACAGACCATTTTCATTTCATTGACAAAAGGGTGACGTTAGAAGTACCTATGACCGCCGTGAGTGTATGAGAAGATGTATGAGTGTCGTATATTATTAAGTTAATAAGTTATCCTAGACTCTGTCAAACCTCAGGTCAACGGAATCTTTTGACCAATGAGTTAGCAACCTATCATCATTGTTCTATATCACAAACGTAAACCCGATAGCTCTACTCAAAGTGACCAAGCAAATATACTTCTAAGGTTCTGTCTGCCTCCCACCGAACTACCAACGACCATTTACTCGTCATATTGATGCCGAGATTGTGTCCTTTGATCAAATAGAAACGAATCGTGATTGGTCGGGAATCACGCGTTTCGTTTGTAAACATGCATCAAAATGGAGTGCGTGAAAACAGTTTTTATTGCATTTCAGTTAACTATATAGTGTAGCGAAAAGTAGGTTCCCTTAGACGTACATTACGATTATAAATCTTTTTAGGATATTTAGGGATTCGTGCATAAGTAGAAGAAAGTTTCCATAAACTAGTTAAGATTGTAGCTTGGGGTGAATCCAAACCAATGAATTAAACCCGTAATTCATTTAATAATAATAAAGCATTTTACAGGTATTTACAGCCACAAAAAACATACACAATACAAATATTTTACAAATCAAACTTACATACTAGAGGGTATAGTATATAAAATGTGAACTACTCACAGGTTGTTAGCCATCTACCCCTAGTCCTTTACAGTGTCCTCGTAACGGATCACCCAAGTTTCTTAGTGAATAATTAAGGCTGTGATATTGATTAGGGAGGTATTGCCCTGAGGTCACCTCAGAGAGTGTTTGCTTATTTGTTTGGATAATTTATGCATGAGATTCATAATTAAAACCAGAACTTTGATGAAATTATGTGATTAAGTGTTTGCGGCTTGAGAAACAGTATAATATTATAGGTAGCGTTGTGTCTATAAAATACTATTGCAAAATTTTAACTGCGCTAAGGGAAAACATCGTGAAGAAACCCATCTATTCTACGGAATAGAGACACGATTAAACTTAATATTGAATCAAACATGTAACTATATTTAATTTTGTACAAAATCCCTGAGGCTGGAGTTTCTTGTTGGTTCTTCTCCAAGCTAGGGCTTCGGAACCAACGGTAGAGTCTTAGTTGTAAGACAACCAGTGCCACTCAATATATTTCGACGTTCAATGAATGTACTTAACTATATTAGAAAAAAAAATTTGAATTTGATTAACCAACTCTCACATAAAGTACTTGTCTATTTGAGTTAGGTACGACTTGGCCATTCAATCTTCACCCCACACTTGCAGAGATGGACACGCGATACACAATTGCACCGCTAATATTAATGGTGAAATTAAATTGTGGAAATAAACACCCAAACCTCTGACTAGTTACACCCCTAAGGATTAATAATCGTGAAAGCATCTTTGTAGGATACAAGGACATTCCCCTCACATTTCATTACTGTCATCTAATCTCTTAGGTACCTATAACAAACATAATCACCCAGTAATACCAATGACGTAAGCGACCTACCCAACGGCCCATTATGAGTCATTCACACTTTTGACAGGGATCCGTGTCACGAAATTTATGGGTTTCCATCCCATCAACACTGAGGTTGTAAAGATTGATTACAGCTGATTTATAACTAGCTTTTACTTAAGTGGATTTTAGGATATGTGGGTGTAATGTAAGAAGTAGATAGTTACTTGTAAGTGCAAAGTATAACAAGAAATTACTGACTATCTGGTGAAGAAGGGTTTGAGATGGCTATAGTCTCCGCATTGACGGTGATGGAAATCCAAAATTCTGGATACCCCGAAAGAGTAGTGAAAGTGGTTGTCGTTTTTGTCTTTATTCCTCGTTAGTTTTCGGTATTCTTTTTTAATGTTTCATAAAGCATTAAGTACTTAAGCTTGTTAGGAAATATTTATCTGATTATGAAGTGTGTGCATGGAAATAGTTGTGAAGATAATCTTTATTTACATACATTTGACGATTATTAGTCACTATCCTTGATATTGGAATATACGTTTCACTGGATAGACAGCACTCATTGTGACAGGTGGTATTAATTTTTTTTTTAAATAGTTAGAGAGATTTAGTATCTCCTAGGTCACTTATTAACATGAATGAGGTTGTGATGTCATATGGAACTTTGGTGACAGTGTGCGTTCATGGCCCAATAGATTCCATATACCCCTAGTTCCTTAGTCGCCTCCTACGACATGCCGGTAAGAACGGCAACTAGCACGGGACGGGCTATATATAATAGTATGATTATTACGATGATACGGTCATAACCGTTCCGTTTACCCCACACTCCATAATCACCTCATTTCATGCCGTTTAACCACCGAATTGGAAATCGTGTATATTGAGCGGAAGTTTAATATGTTGGGACGTAAATAGAATGCCAACTAGCTGCGTTTCTGCCTGAATTGTTTTAGAATTATACTACGAAGAGACTACAGGTATACGGAATCTATTTAGGTGATGGTCTAGCAACCTGTCAGAGAAACTAACGACCTTCTATCTCTTTGTATGTAAATATAACCTCTAAAACTCTACCGTGGCCCTTAGTATTGAAAACCGTAGTAACCCAAGTCTCAGACCACCCTCAAAAGTAAACAGTCGTGATGATGTCAGTACTTCTGCATCCTTTGACAGAAATCTTAGAACTCAGACTTCACTGAAACTAATTCGACTGATCTAGTGCCAAGACTAATTAGTGTTCGTTTTAAGTCCTAGAATAATATCTGGGACATTTAAAGGCAATTGAACTAGCCCTTTAGATTGACTGTTTAAGAACGGACGCATAGTTATAAATTAATGTTCTTTTACTTCATATCCTTTCGTGTTATAGTCTGGGACGAAAGGAAAATGGTAACTAGCTAACTTTCTTTTCGGCGTGGTATACGCTCCACGCCGAAAAGAAAGTTAGGTGAACGCTCACTTAGTAACAAGATGGGTCCTTAATTTGTTTGAACGATCCACGAAAGGCGTAAATACGAAATCTTCCATTCAGAATGTAGCTAATAAAATTTTAGTACTTTCCAACGTTGAATGGAGTTTGTTTTCTATCGCTTATGTTGGCAACAGACTGTCAATAATTGCGTATTGACAATCTTTATTGATAATGTTACGGTGGTATTATCGATTTGTTATGTTGGTATTCAATATGAAACTCTAGAACTATGAATCGGATTAATTTGTCCTGAGGTAATAATAAACCGAATACTATACACATACATAATTAATGTTTACGATTGCTAGTTTGGTTTTTTTGGTTTAGAAGAGACAGTTTGAGTAATAATATCTCTTGCTCACTTACATAAAATTTTTTAAATGTTGGCTACGCCATTCATTATTTTGAATATGTGGGCGAAAGTACAAACACTGATGCCGTAACGTTTGTACTTGTTGATATTCCGTCGCCATGGCTACACCAACTCTGTCAGCCGCTGCAAATGTTCTTCGGTTTATTCCAATTGAAGATTCAAATATGAACCCAAAGCGTACATATTTAGCCAGTTTGACATCATAATTGACTTAACATTCTGTCGAAATTAAATAACTATTTATATTTTCAATTTTCACTGAGCAGCTGACTTTGTTGTCGAACCATAACTAGACGAGTGACTTACATAACTTATGAAAACATAGTAAAACAAAAGAAATCAAATCAAAATCAATGTTCTATAGCACCAAACAGTAAACGCCAAGTCCCGGTATTATGCCCGCCCTACATACCCAAATCAATATATTTATAAGTACATATATAAGTACATATATAGTTATAAGTACATATATTTATAAGTACAAAGTCTTACGAAGGCTTTGTTAATAAGTTCTTAAACGACAAAATGGATGACACTTTAAAAACTCGTCACAGAATACAAAGTTTCATTTTGTCACGTAAATTGCGAACGTGATTTGCGAGTCGCGAGTCATCTTTTGAAATTGCTAAGTACCTGCTTTTCTTTCTTATTTCTTTATTGAATAAAACATCTAATAGGAGCGCTTTTAAGAAATGCGACTCCGGCCTTTTGTATGGAATGTATTACTTATGTGTTTGTAAAATATGTAATGTTCCATCCATATGTAGTAGAAACCCCGTTGATCCGTACGAAGCGCTTTGCTTCGTCCTTCTTGATGCGGACTGCTAAGGATTGGAATTCACTTCCCCGTCTGTATTCCCGGTAGAATATATCTTGGGTCTCTTCACGGCTAGAGTGAATAGGCTTTTACTGGACCAGCGAGCTACATCATCGACCTCATCGTCACTTACCATCAGGTGAAATAGGGGTTAATGGCTGGACAGTTATTAAAAAAAATAAAGTACCCGTGTTACAGTCGTGTGATATTGGGGTGGAAAAAAGAAAGCTAACTAGCTGTCTTTCTGCTTGACATATTGTAGGATTCTAGGGTGTATAATACATCCACATCACGCCTGATTCCCTGTAAAGTTTCATGCAGAGATCACGGATCCCCATCTGTCCCGATCCTGACAAACCACTTTCACTGCATTGACACTCATTAACCTCCTCATACACACTCGGCAGTTATACGTACTTCTAACGTGGATAAATGGAAACTATTGAGTGATGTCAGTGTCTCTACACTGTGACATGGAACACCACCTATCACGTTGAGTGATGACTATCTGGTCTAAAGTGTGCTCGATGTGTTTACATATAATTATGCCTTTGATAACAATTCTCCACTACGATCGGAATAAGGGAGGTGAATGCTTATGCTCGATTAATATTATAGAAAAACATGGTAGTCAATGTTATACGGGTTATATTTATGTATAATGAAGCAATTATATGGGAACCTACATTCCCATACATATGTATATTGAGGCGTATAAGGAAAATCCGTGGAGAAAATAAGTCAAGCTTTCACGCCGAAGGAAGTTTCCGTAGCCCCCCGTTGCGACGTTATTAAAACCATCCGAACACCCAGAAGAGATTAAATAACTCCTGTTTACATCATTCTGGACGTTTTGGGGTGGACAGAACAGTGAAGACCTTAAATATTGATGAACTTAAGATGTGTTGTTGAAGTTGTGTTAGTATTGGAATGAAATATTCGTGGCAGAACGTTGGGTATTCAAAATAAAATATTTTGATCGATGAACAAACGAAATTAATATTGATTTGAAGCTGTCGAAACAATAGTGGAGTACCAAAATAACGCGATTGAACTGACATTGAAGCACGATTTATTAAAGGAGTAGCTTTTTTGTACTTCAGAAGTTCGATAGCGCTTCAGTGGCGTAAAGTTGTTAGTGGAGCACCTAAAGTGTCAAATTACTGCCACTGAAGTACTATTGTATCACTACTGAACTAATATTGTGTCTATGCATTAGTACACTAAGGCCCCAAACTAAATGACGTTTACGGAATGTAAATAAAGACTATTAGACTAGCAGACTATTCTATTAGCGGAATAGACCAATCTGATACGAGTAATTAGACTAATGCGGTCCGAAGTGTAGGCTCGGTTTATTTGCAAAGCCTCTTTCAGGCTGTAAAGCGTTTATAGGGTGGATGAGGTAGGCAGGGTTTATAAGGAAAGGGTGGTTGGAGCTAGGTAAATGAACTTTTTGTGACATTGAACAGAATTAATAAATTAAAATAAAGTCAATCTACAATACGAGATGGTAAAAGCAGACACTTATTTTTATACATCTGGAAACTCTTAAGAATAGTCGTAGGCTTAGTAACAAAACGAAAATATACTAGTTATGTAATGTATCGTCACATTTTTTGGTAGTTAAATAATTTTAGTTGTTTATGTTAAATATTAATGACGAGTTGCTAGCCATCGCCCAATAGATTCCATTTACACCTAGTCCCTTAGTCGCCACGTCGGGAAGAATGGCGCTAGACACGTCGGGAAGAATGGCAGCTAGTTAACATTCTTTTTAAGTCCCAGAAAATAGTTAAGATAAATAATTTCATTTTATACAAAGCCTGAATGGCCCCGACATTGTATACATACCCCATCTGTCCCGATCCTGACAAACCACTTCGCTTCATTGATACTCATACACCTCCTTATACACACTCTGCGGTTATAGATACTTCTAACGTCACCCTTTTTCAATATAGCGTCGATCTGACTATTATGTAACCGCCCTTCCACTTCACTCATATATATTCCTTTTGTAAATCTGCTATCATTCATCCGCATAACATGTCCAAACCATCGATGCATGTCCTTTTCAATCTTAGTCACTACATCTCTTCTTTCAAACCGCAACCTTCCCTTATCACACTATTTTTAATTCTATCATTCAATGTCAATATATAATAAGGTATATAATACTCTATTATATAAATTGAACACGTATACCCCTAAATCTTACCCAGTAAACTCTAAGAGCCATTTAACGTCACTCCAACAAGATTGATGGGTGCCGTAGTTACAAGGTAATTGAATTAATTATTGGCTCTCAATCTTGCATTAAGGAAATTCGTTTGAGGTGTTTTTCTAAGTGTTTTCAAGTGTGGATTTAGTGTGTGAGATCGTTGTATTAATTATTATAGGATGACAGGATAGAATATCCTCAGATATTTATATCCTTTGTCTATTTTAGTATAGTTCGATAGTTATAAAGATAGATAGTTATAGTTACTCTAATAAGTCTAGATAGCAAGGTACGCGTAACATTAAAAATAGTGAGGCTGTTGTCCAATATACATACTGCTAAGCCTTTTGACGCCTTCTTGAATATAAGCATTATTTGTACTATATCTTGTTTTTACGGTGAGGGTAAAAATCCAGAGCAACCCTGGTTATATTTGAAATACACTAGGACTAGTTACTGATGCATTAAAATATCCGTACTTACTATGATGGTCAATTAAACCTTCGTCTTATCCCAAAAGGCTTATTGGTTTTACAGCGTATATATTTGTGTATATTAAATAGTATTTATTTGTGTATTATGTATACTTATATGTGTAATATTTATATGTGTAATGTATACTTATATATTTTAGTGTGTTATGTTGTTCAGAACACTTGTAAAGTACAAGTACATGCCTATGTAGGCAGTAAGTTGTTAGGCGTACAAGAGACTCTTTCCCTCTAATTGGGGCTGTTGTTTCCCATTGTGCCCCAAGGCTACAGTGTATGTATGTTTGTGAACAGGGTAAGTGTAGTACGGAATTAAGGTAGCTAGGAGAGTAATTGTAGGCCATAGTTATTGAACTTTCTCGTAAATAAATCGCTTTAAAGCGTCATTCATAATGCGGGCCGGTAGGGAATGGAATTCCCTGCCTGCCTCTGTATTTCCGGAGGTATTTAATCCACAGATGTTCAAAACTAGGGTGCATAGGCATTTTCTGGGCAAGCTCGCTACATCTTAGACTCCGTCTGTCGCCTCCTTCGAGGTGCAAACAGGGTCAAGAGTGAACCCATTTCAGTTAAAAAAAAACATGTCGCTATAACTAAAACACATTGATGAAAGTCGCTTAGGGTTTATGGGTTCTTGATTCTTTTACTCTGTTTATTCCTTAGATGGTCACGCTAACTACAAATAAATAAAAATAATCGTGATGTTTATTATGATAATAGCTTTTTAGCTTTAGTCTATTAGACAACTAATTAAAGACCACCCTAATTTAAACTCAAGTGGCTTATAATTACAATGAAACTGTAGGTCATAATATTATGGTTCATTTATTCATTCAACCAAATTATAATGATCTTTACAATCCGAGTGATTTGTTAAGCTATAAGGATCAATGTAGACTAGTCGCCTTGCCTGTGTTTTTACAACTGTGTCGTGATATATTTTACATTGAATGCATTTTGTATGAGCCGATACTTTCAAATCGTGATGTTTTGTAGCACTTATGTACATATTTTGAAGGCATGTTAGAGGTGACATTGAATGATATAATGAAAATAATGACATGGTTAAAGAAATATGCGCTCTTAAAGAGGATGTAATAACTAGTATTATAAAAGGTATGCGTCAATGGTTTAAACAATATACAGATGACTAATTATTTTAGGTTGACGATAGATACGTAAAATAGGTGAAATGGAAGGGTGGTTACTTAGGGATCGATCTAATAAGACTTAGAACTACCTAATAAGCGATAAAAAGGGTAACATTAGAAGAACCTTTAATCGCTATAGTTATAAAAACGTGAATGAATCCAACCTAAAAGATATTGAAAAGAGGTAATATTAGAAGTACATATTCGTGTAACCACGAATTATGTATAAAATAAAGTTCGTTTTATTCACACTAGACACTAGACGCAGTGATACATATACACAAATAGAGAAAATAATTAATTATATAATAATTTACATTAATGGAACCAAGCGCACATGGCAACCCCGCGCAAGTATGAATAGGATTTGTCTCAGCTAATGTTGATTGTGTGAAATTCACACTGCCAACGCTGATATTCCGACAAACCCTTAAGTACGTACCAGCACTGTATGAAGAAGTGTCTAAGCGCCACTTAAGTGTTGTTTCCTTTGTTGCAGGTCTGCATTTGATAACGTGAAGAAGACGAAGGTAGCGATTAAGAAGATCTCACCGTTCGAACACCAGACGTATTGCCAACGGACTCTGCGCGAGATCAAAATACTCACGAGGTTCAAACACGAAAATGTAAGTGCCTAGCTTTTTATGACATAACTAATTATATTAACTTGTATTTATGTATACAGCATATGACAGTCATTTTTTAAACACTCGCGATTTGGACTCATTTTATTTACTATATGAGACCGGTAGGGTTATTATGTATCTTGCGATCAGTAAGCAAACGACGAAAATTGTGCGATTTTCGCTGTCAAACACGACTTTCGTATTATGTATCATCGAATAGCATTTGCAACAGCAATCGAAACAGTGCTGCCAACAACACCACAACAACACAGCAATTAAAGAACGAACGAAAACGAAGAAAATGTATGAAAGCAATAATAATTGGTATTATGTAAGCAGTTTTGACAGCAATCACGAGCGAAAATTTTGCAAACTCAAATGTCAAACAGCGATCAGTAAAGAGGTGGTTGCTTTCAGATTGTTAGAAAGTTTTGCAACTTTAAACAAGCTAAAAAAGTAGTTTAGGCAGTCGCACTAGTAAATTATAAGTGTGGAGAGTGAGGAGATAGTAGAGGGAAACACAACGCAGGCGAATATCGGCGAAAGCGCGAGCAAAACTGCGTAACAATTGAGAAGACGAAAACTCCTAATTCTCTGCCTGACGAGGAGTTTCTTCAGCCTTTCGATGATTTAAGGCCCTTTATGTCCATAACAAAGTCATTGCACAAGTTTGAGCTTTGAACGCAAGGTAAGGTAACTTATATTCAAATATAAATTTCCATCATTTGGTTGTCATAATTTTATATACTAAAACATAATTTTCTTTACAGATTTTCGCGGCTTTTGCATTTATTTGCTACTGCTTCAGACCACAAATCTATTGGGATGAGCTACAGATAACATTTGGGCCAGCCCAGTGTCCCAAACTCTGTGCGTGAAGTTACAGCTGCACTTAATAATAACAATATATTCAGGAAATATTATAGTTTCCTCAGGGTCAATCAGACTGGATGTATATAGTTTGAAGGTCAGTATTATATAATAATTTAATAGATTTATATTATTTTTATTACATAGAGAGAGGAAAGTGTGAGGGAGATATTGAACGTAGAGTGTGTGCAGGCAATAAGATTAATGGGGCCATGTATAGTGTTATGGGTAGCCAGTTGATTTCTTAATCGGCACGTATGGCTATTCATAGGGCTGTGCTGGTTCCAACATTGACTTATGGTAGTGAAAGTTGGGTATGGCAAAAGAAGCATGAATGCGGTCACTGAGAAGCATGTTAGGAGTGACATTGAATGATAAAATTAAAAATAGTGTGATGAGGGAAGGTTGCGGTTTAAAAGAAGATGTAGTGACTAAGATTGAAAAGAGCATGCTTTGATGGTTTGGACATGTTATGCGGATGAATGATAGCAGATTGACAAAAGGAATATATATGAGTGAAGTGGAAGGGCGGTTACGTAGGGGCCTAATAAGACATAACAGTCAGATAGACGCTTATATTGAAAAAAGGTGACGTTAGGAGTATCTACAACTGCCGAGTGTGTATGAGAAGATGTATGAGAGTCAATGAAGCGAAAGTGGTCTGTCAGGATTGGGACAAATGGGGATCTGTGATCTCTGCCTACCCTTCTACAGGGAATCAGGCGTGATGTGTATGTATGTACATAGAGAGAAACGGGCTTAACATGTCTATGTATTATAATTTGACTGTTACCCTTTACACTACACAATATTTGTGTGTGTCACTTCCATCATTTAAGATATTAATAACTATGCGGCTGTGAGCAGACTGATGTCTAGTTAGTTGATTCAGAATGAAACAGAAGACTGGCTATTCATAATGATGTTCTATTTCCTACACTTATGTATGGTAGTGAGTGTTTGGTTTGGCAGAAGTGTCATGAATGAAGAATAATAGTTAGAGATGATCTCCCTCAGAAAAATGTATTATGCAAGATTGTGTGATAGCTTAGAATGGATTCATGAACGCTTTGTCAATGATAGTGTGATTCATGAATACTGTGGTATGGGAGAATAATAATATGTAATATGCTATGTTTGTAACATAGAGAAAGGTATGTTATGAGGTTTGGGCATATGGAGCAGATAGATGAGAAGAGGGTTACGAAAGGGATTGATAATTTATAGAGCTAAAGTGGAAGGTAGAGCAGGACAAGTTAAGCTGCGTAGAACATATACTGATCAAATTAGAAACATTCTTGTCAAGGTGGGTGTACGCAGCGTGAAGAATAAAAGAGTCTATCCCGTTAGGGACGTAGAGCCATGAATATATGTATCCATATTAATATTTCATCTCATATGTGCAACCAGTGGGCATGTCTGTATGTATGTCATACAAGTCTGTTAAGATGAATGTATGTCGAGGAGGCAAAAGTAGCATTGAAATAGAAAGTAATTAGGTCTTTCCCTGGAAGGATAGATATTGTGGGTATATATGTAATCTCATTGTAAATATTTTTTTTATTTTCAGATCAAGTGAATCATTTAGAATGTGGATGAAGTTGTGCGCCCTGATCATTGAAATTGTGTAGATGGCAAAAGGAAGAAATAAAAAATCTTATAGAAAGTTCAAATATGTAGTTTTAATTTTTAAATTTAGTTTAAAATTTCCATCTATACATTAAGTTGACTTGGCTTGGATGCGAGCTGGTTCAGCAGTGGTCATGGTAGCATTGGCAGGTTTTTCTTTAGCTGCCACTCTCTTTTGCTCCATGTTAATCAATTATTTCAACACACAAGAAGCCTCCACCTAGTAAATATAAACAATGCATAAATTAATAAACACAATAACAACGTTAAATCATACACAATTATGGAAACAAATAATAATTCATATGACATTAAATTGTACCTTTTTTCTACCAGAAATCAAACTCCAAATATACTAGTTTATTAGCACCCAGAAGTCATAAGTTATTCAATTTGCTAGATTTTAATGTTTTTTAACGCCTAACCTTCTAAATACATATTATGTTATGATGAAAACGACAATATTTGTAGTACATGCATATATTCACACATCCTATGTCCCTAAGGGGACAAGCAGAGACTATTGATCACCAACTCAAATGATCCTGACTAATCACATACATACATACACATCACACTCAATTCCCTGTAGAGGAGTAGTCAGAGATCACAGATACCCACCCTGACATACCATTTTTGCTTCATTTGGTTATATATACTTCTAACATCACTTTGGAGTCTGTCTAACTGTCATTTGTCCCATTGGGTAATCACCCTTCCAATTCACACACATATATTCAATTCTTAAATTTCAAATCTTTTGTCAATCTACTATCCTTTATCCTCATAACATATATAAACGATCGAAGCATGCCCTTTTAAATCTTAGCCTCTACATCTATTTTTAATTCTGTCATTCAATATCACTCCTAACATGCTTATTTGTGTGACCTATGGGTATGGTTTAGCGTGCATATGCCCGTCGAAGTGCAATGATGAATATGACAAGAGTAATGTAGGGTAAAGAATAAAGGTGTATGATGTAGATCAATGGGAATTCATGATATCTGTTTTACCGTGTGTAGCGAGAATGAGTAAAGTGTATTTTAGTAAGTAAGTTACTCAGATGGTCCAAGTAACTGTGGTATAGTTGTTATTGTTATTATGTGTTATAAGTTTTTACACTAAAATATATTATTCAAGAAGACAATACCTGCATTTTCAAAGTGATATGGCTAGCTCTCCTCTTCTTGCTCTTGATATGGCCTGGCATATCGAAGTTTTCAGCCTGAAAAAACATAAACTTTTAGTGCTCAAGTAATAAATTACATATTTCCACATTTATGTTCATTTCACTATTGATTTTAGTGTAAAATACTTACCATTATTTCAAATTATGCCTTATACGCCAGCTCTTGACTTTCCACGTGTACAGTTGTGGTACAATGTAGCAAATATTTCAAGTTAAAAATTTCTAACCTATTGAACATTTTCAAACATAAACAATAACAAACTTGCTAGTTCCACCGATTGCTACTTGATTGCTAGGGCGCTAGTTTCTACGTGTCAATTTGAATGAATGATTTTGGTTATGTTGGTATGGTTTTGGATAGCAGTAAGAACGCGACCAGCGAGCGAACACCTTACATAATACCAATTTGTATGAACGAATAGCAATCGATCGCGCGATCACTTTGCGATCACTGCTGATTGCAAATTTTTACATAATAACCCTACGGGTCATATCACGATAAAGTAATAAAGATATATGACAGTCAGTTAAAAGACATATTGGAAAAAGGGTAACGTTAGAATTACTTATACCGTCGAATGTGTATGGGTGTTAATGAAGCGAAACTTATTTCTCAAGATCGGAAAAGATGGGGATCTGTCATCTCTGCCTACCCCTGTACAGGGAAACGGGCGTGATGTTCATATATATGTATGTTTTATAATATTATGCAGGGCAGCGGTACACTCGATAGAAACATTACCTAAATAGGATATACGCAATTGCGGAGATAGATGCGAACCTGTGTTCATCCAGAAAAGGTTACTGGTCGTGAATATGTTTGTTTGTACATTTATTGCTCGGAATCTATTGTATGACAGGCTATTAGGTAGAGCTCGGATAGCGGATCCCTATTTTTGGCGAGTGCAAACCTCTTTCGCTGTTGATATTCATTACACCTACACACTCGGCTGTTATAAGCACTTTGGTATGTTATAACATATACATCCATATATACCCTTCAGGGTGGACATTGTTACACAATATCTCCTAGGTCACATTTAGTATTACTTTCGAGAGAAAGAAGATCTTTGCATAGCTAAAATGATCAACATGTCATCATAGTTCGGCAAATAGTTTCCATTTAGTTCTAGTCCTTTTTAAGTACATATTTTTTCATAATAAAACACAGCTGCCGATCTTCCATGTTGTGGGTAAATGGAATAAATTGGGCGATAGGCTAGCAACCTGTCGCCAATGTTACATATAACATCACAACCCTAATATTTATGCTAAAGAGTGACCAAAGAGATTATTTCAGATCTCCGAAGTTATGTGTAAAGGAATTGAATGTATATGTAAGTACATGTATTAATGCGCTTCACGACTAATATATACACAATCAATCAATCAGCCTATTAGTCCACTGCTGGACGTAGGCCTCCCCAAGGTAACGCCACAAAACACGATCACTCGTGGCCCTCAGCCAACCACTACCAGCGACCTTTTTCAGGTCATCAGTCCATTTGGCAGGGGGGCGTCCTACACTACGTTTACCGAGACGCGGTCGAGAACCCCATTCGAGAACCGCTTTGCTCCAACGGTCGTCGGTAGACGTGACCGGCCCACTGCCACTTCAGCTTGCAACATCGATAGACAATGTCTACGACATTGGTAATTAATATTGGTACTCTGCCGGATAATCTCGTTCCAGACTCTGTCCCTTAACGAGATACCCAGCATCGAACGTTCCATTGCCCGCTGAGCGACATGTAATCGGTGAGCCAGTCCGACTGTCATGTTCCACGTCTCGGCACCGTATGTCATTACAGGTAGGACGCACTGATTGAAAACCCTGGTCTTAAGACACTGGGGTAGTTGCGACGAGAAGATATGACGCAACTTCCCGAATGCTGCCCAGCCCAGCTGCACTCTTCTGGAAATCTCACGCTCGAAGCTGTCCCTACCCATTTGTAGAACCTGGCCCAGGTAGACATATTCCTGGACCACTTCAAGCGTTTCTCCACTGATCGTGATCGGCCCCGGGACAACGAGCTCATTGAACATGACTTTTGTCTTGTCCAAGTTCATCCGGAGACCGACCGACCGTGAGGCAGCGTTAAGGCTGTGCAGCATTCCCTGTAAATCCTGCAGCGAACCCGCCATTATGACAATGTCGTCAGCGAAACGGAGGTGCGTGAGGTATCTGCCATTGACATTGATACCCATCCCAGTCCAATCCAGAGTTTTGAAGACGTCCTCCAGTGCGTTCGTGAACAGTTTCGGGGAGATGACTACCCCCTGTCTCACTCCTCTGAGCAACTGTATAGGACTTGTCTTTTGGTTTTGGACTTGAACAGATATCGATGCCACGCTGTATAGGCTCCTCAACACCTGCACATAACACCAATCGACCTGGCATCGCTGCAAGGATTCCAGAACAGCCCAGATCTCGATGGAGTCGAAGGCCTTCTCGTAGTCCACAAAGGCAAGACACAGCGGCTGGTTATACTCATGAGACTTCTGTATAACCTGCCGCACTGTGTGGATGTGGTCTACGGTACTGAAACCTTTTCGTAATCCGGCCTGCTCCGGTCATATATACACACTCTCTTTTTTATTGTGGCGGGGTAGTCAGAGCCATGAGTGTCCATCTTCGAACTTTCGAAGCCATGTTAGGTATGGGTCACTCGAAGCCCACGATTCCTTAGATAAACAGCAGCCAACGTGATTGGTAGTGAACCGTATCGGCGTATATAGGATAGGCAGGTTCCCTCACGATGTTTTCCCTCACCGTTATATAATGTAATTAATGTTCTTTATTATGTTCGTTTCAGATCATCGACATAAGAGACATACTGAGGGCAGATTCCATTAATCAGATGAAGGATGTCTACATAGTACAGTGTCTCATGGAGACGGATCTCTACAAGTTGCTGAAGTCCCAGGTATGTGCCTCGGGTAGGGTCTTTATTAGATTCATTATCAGGATGGTTGGAATAAAGAATTTGGTACAAACGTTTCGGTTTAAATCTTTATTGGAACAGACAGAGATTCTTTATATATTTTAACAATTAACTATAAGCAGGAAGTGCTTTGCTATATGATAATCCTTGATCTCTACCTACCCTGTAGGGAGACGGGTGTGATGTTTAAGTGTGTTAAAAAATTAAAGTGTTTTAATAGGTTACATTTGACATGGTATACCAATGATGTTACGAAGTAGAAATGAGGTTAAGGTGTCTGAGTAGTTCACACCTCATTTGATACGATGGTAACTTAACCCTATAACTATCTCAAGGGATTGAAATACTTGAATGTATTTGTTGTGTCATGGCATATGATGAGTCGCTTGGTTTAAACTACATCATAACAGTGTTTGACGTACTATCTACTCCGAAAGGGATTAAAGCACTAGAATTTATTTGAAGCGAAAGTGGTCTGTCAGGATCGGGACAAATGGGGATCCGTAATCTCTGCCAGCCCTCTACAAGGAATCAGGCGTGTGTATATATGTCACGTAAATCACTTCTGTCACAGCCAAGCACACTCCTTCACCTCTTACACATACACAAGTGAAAGTGTAAACGCGTCATAGACCACTTGATACATGTAAACGCACCATATACTCGGCCTAATGAAAGCTTTTAACGAAACACTCCTACGATTGAAGACCACACATATCAAAAGCTCTCTCGCTTTGAGAAACAGATAACGGGGTTTGAGTGAGTTTATTTGTAAATATATCATGTTATAGTTTTAAGAGATTCGCGATTTACACTCATGATTAATAACTAACGGGACTTATCGCGTATGTTTTTATATAATAAAGTTATCTTTAATAACCCAACGTTTCGGCTACGTTGCAGCAGCCATGATCACGGGCAGACTGACGATGCATATTTCTTCGCCTCCAATGCAGCGCCCTGTCAGATTCTTCTCCGACTACCCTCACTGCTACGTTTTTATTAATATCACGCGACCTACACACTACACTCACAATATCTTGTGGCTTCACACGATCATGCTGAGCCGAATGACTATAGATATATCATGTTGTTATGTAATTCATTTTTAAATGTATAATTTTTGTAATTGTAGGTTGTAATTTGTAAATATATAGGTTTCAGGCAGCGGTTCTCGAATGGCGACCGCGTCTCGGTAAACGTAGTGTAGGACGCCCCCTGCCAGATGGACCGATGACCTGAAAAAGGTCGCTGGTAGTGGTTGGCTGAGGGCCAAGAGTGATCGTGTTTTGTGGCGTTACCTTAGGGAGGCCTACGTTCAGCAGTGGACTGACATAGGCTGATTGATATAATTTTTGTTGACAGAAACTGAGCAACGACCACATCTGCTACTTCCTGTACCAGATCCTGCGTGGGCTGAAGTATATACACTCGGCGAATGTGCTGCACAGAGACCTCAAGCCTTCGAATCTGCTCCTCAATACTACGTGCGATCTCAAGGTAAGGTATACTATACATACATATTAATATAATTTCTTGTAATTAGAATTAATAATATTGTAAAAAATTTACATGTGCTTGCAATTTATTGACCATATTTGGCATTTTCATTATACCTCTACAAATTAAACTCGATTGAGAACTCTAAGGGAAGAGACAACAGACTAGTTTAGGAGAGCACTGCCCATTTTTGTAACTAGTTTAAGATTTTTGTGAAATAAACTTTTTTAAACTTTAAACTTATATTACACCTGATTCCCTGTAGACGGGAAGAGTTCATGGATCCCCATCTGCCCCTATCCTGACTAACAACATATGACAGTCAGATAGATGCCATATTGAAAAAGGGTGACGTTAGAAATACCGATAACCGCCGAGTGTGTATAAGGTGTATGAGTGTCAATGAATCGAAAGTGGTAGGATATACTATAGATATAAGCCGTTGCAAAGTTATTAGCTTTATAGGCGTAGTTACTTTATTTTGTGAACATTGTTTAATTTATAGTTTTAGTGTAAGTATTAGGAATAACCCTGTATTATTTAAGTATCTATTGTTTTGTATAAAAGTAAAAAATTACATTTACATTCGGAGAAAATCTTGAAGATATAATCAACTTTGTCACTTTTTAATAACAATCGTCATTGTTATAGAATATTGGTGACAGGTTGCTAGACCATCGTCCGAAATGTCATCCATTGACACTGGACCCTTCAGATTCAACGAAATTAGTCTTCTTCGACATTAAAGACTTGTATTAAGTTAGTATGAATGCTTTTAATGTACCGAACCATCAAGAGATCTATATATATGTATTTCTTATTTGGATAGACTAGAATTCTATATTTGCCCTCAGGCTATATGGAATTGATACGTTGTGTATCAATGACATAATACTGTTTATGGAAGAGAATCAAGACTTGAAATACGATATGGTTTGTTTAGTATATGACAAAATAAATATAATGGAGAAAAGCTTATGTAGGTGAGTTTTGTCGTGTCGAAGTTCCAAACATTTCGTGCTGTAATAAATTTATACTTAAAAGGGGAACAGGAGTAACCTCTTAATAGGTATAATGACGTAGTAAGTGTATCTCGTAGTAGTGATGACCTCCGTGACGCGATCGGTTAGACGCTTGAACGTTAATCGTGAGGTCCCAGGTTCGATTCCCGGTGGAGGCAGAGTTAAGAACTACGCTTTTCTTCTGCTTTCCAGTCTGGTCGTTGATTATGTATGCTATATGGGCGATTTGCACGAAATGTGTTATTGACATTTTTTTTTCAAAATCCGATTTTTTTACATGTAATGCATAGTTTCCATAACCAGCTAACTCGTGGTATAGGTCGCCATGCTTACAGCCCCCTAAATTAGGAAAAATAACCCCCCCAAAAAATAAGCGCCACGTGCCTTGACAAATGCGTTCACGTTTCTGATAAGTAGCCATAAATGGAGCTACGTTAACGGCAATAAAATATTTAAATAGATTACGTGGGTACCTGCTTTTTTGCATTTCAATATTTTTGAATATAAAACTATTTTTTACTTAATTTCACAGTAATACCATAAAGACACATGTACATTCATGTAATATTTAAGTACACACAAAGCAGAAAGGTGAAAAAATATAAATTTGTATTGTGTTAGTGGGCTATCGAACAGGATTTAGCAGGATTCAAAAAGGAAAACATGGTTCAAATCTTCTCATTAAAGAGCATCACCGAGAAGTTTCTAGCGAAGGACTTTCAGGTGTATTGCTCCTTAATAGACTTAGAGACGAAAAGGCCTTCGACTCCATCTAGATCTTGGCAGTTCTGGAGTCCTTGCAGCGATGCCAGGTCAATTGGCGTTATGTGCAGGTGTTGTGGAGCCTATACAGCGTGGCATCGATATATACTCAAGTCCAAAACAGGAAGACGAGTTCTATACAGTTGCTCAGAGGAGTGAGACAGGGGGATGCCATCTCCCCGAAACTGTTCACGAACGCAGTGGAGGACGTCTTCAAAACTCTGGATTGGACTGGGATGGGTATCAATGTCAATGGCAGATACCTCATATATCTCCGCTTCGCTGACGACATTGTCATAATACAGTCTTAACGCTGCCTCACGGTCGGTCGGTCTCCGGATGAACGTCATGTTCAATGAACTCGTTGCCCGGAGCCGATCACGATCAGTGGAGAAACGCTTGAAGTGGTCCAGGAATATGTCTACCTGGCCCAGGTTCTACAAATGGGTAAGAACAGCTTCGAGCGTGAGATTTCCAGAAGAGTGCAGCTGGGCTGGGCAGCATTCGGGAAGCTGCATCACACCTCGTCGCCACCACCGCAGTGTCTTAAGACCAGGGTTTTCAATCAGTGCGTCCTACCTGTAATGACATACGGTGCCGAGACGTGGAACATGACAGTCGGGCTGGCTCACTGATAACATGTCGCTCAGCGAGCAATGGAACTTTCGATGCTGGGTGTCTCGTTAAGGGACAGAGTCCGGAACGAGATTATCCGGCAGAGAACCATAGTCGTAGACATTGTCTATCGATGTTGCAAGGTGAAGAGGCAGAAGGCCGGTCACGTCTGTCGCAGAACCAACGACCGTTGGAGCAAAGCGGTTCTCGAATGGCGACCGCGTCTCGGTAAACGTAGTGTAGGACGCCTCCCTGCTAGATGGACGAATGACCTGAAAAAGATCGCTGGTAACGGTTGGCTGAGGGCCACGAGTGATCGTGTTTTGTGGTGTCACTTTGGGGAGGCTTACGTCCAGCAGTGGCCTGACATAGGCTGATTTATTGAGACTTAGAGAAGGCTTATGATAGGGTGGTAAATAGGTGGATTAAAATGTGGAAAGCGTTGTCTGCGTTTGAGTTGGGGGGTCAGCTTGTGCGTGCACTCTTAACTATTGTATTATGGTTCGATAACATGTGTGAGATTGGATGATGGTTGCACGGACTGATTTACCACCTGTCGGGGTGTTTGCCAGGGTTCACTTCACCTCGCCTCACCTTGGCTCATCAACCTATTCATGGATGATTGCTAGACAGATTTGCATGAAACTAGGCGAGTTTTTCATCAAGTGCGTCTTGTACGCTAACAATCAAGTGTTGCTTGCTTCATCGACTGCACTGCAGGAGATGATAGACATTACATGTACGGTTCTTGAAAGAAAAGATATATAGTTGAATGTAAATAAAACCAAAAGTATGGTTTTTGAGAGACTGGAAAGTATAACAGAATGAGTCATTAAAGTAAGAGCTTGTTTATTTGGGAAGTGTGTTTACAAGTGATGGAAATTACAAGAGCGAAGAAGGGAAATGCGGAGAATGGGGCTGTGAGTTGTATGATGAGTCAGTTCATGTCAGAAATGACACGACTGGCTATCCATAACGCTGTTCTGGTTCCTACGGTTATGTATAGTAGTGAGTGTTTGGTTTGTCCGAATAGTCATGAAAGCAGTAGAGTAGTGAAAGGAGGGTTACGAAAGGAATGGAGCCATAGGTTTATTCTTATATCGAGCCATCTGTTCAGAAATAATGGTCTCAACTTGAAAGGCTATGAAACCCTTAAATAAACCCATGTAAGCACAAATAAAATCAAAAGAAATAGGTTAAATAAATCTTGTGTTGTAATCAAGGTGAAGACTATCGGAGAAGCGTATCTCCAGCAGTGGAATATACACTGAGAGGAAGAAGAAATAAATCCTTCAAGTTCTAAACTCACGAATCACGCCTATTAAAAGATTCTCGCGATTTTAAATCATAGTAATTATATCTTAAGTTGATTAAAATGTCAATACCGTGCAATTAATGTCAAAAACGTGTTTAAAAATAAACCACAAAACACAGGGTTTTGACAAAAATTACGAACCACGTTCTTGAGTTTCTTCGAACGTGTCTTCAAAACATTACCGAAAACTTATATGACGGCGTCGTTATTGTTTTGGAGGCATTTTGACAACATTTCTTAGGTTATATGTAAAAACCGACAGTAAAAATATTTCCCAAAAAATACTGACTCGACTCACGTCATTGACTGGTTATGCTTTACATTTTTAACACAAAAAATTTTGAAATTAATTATCTCGGCCCCAGAAACAATCTCTATTCACCCAACGCTGCAAATAAATGGCCGAGTTTGTTTTCTTTCGAAACATGTGTTACAATTTATTTTTTCTTAAATAGTATAATTAGTTGGAGAAAAAATATCTGCGATTTTGGAGCACCACGTCATTGACCGATTTTTTAGTCACAAAAGTAAGTGCGTGTGAACAATATATTTTATTATTGGATTGTAGGACTGATACTTATAATTAATAACAAATTTATATGACAACACCTGTAAACAAAAAATATTCCTCAATTCTGCTTAGAATTTTAGTTATAAAGGCAGGAGTACAAAAAAATGGCTTAGTCACACCCCATGTTTCATGACATTTGGACTTTTGAAAAGCTGTATTTTTTTTATTTATTAAGACAAGATAACCAAACATGCTTGCCGGATTTTAGACGCTACAATAATATACGAAATAAATATTAGAAAAAAAACAGGTCTCATATTTTAGAAAATATAACCCTGTCACAAAAAATTTTTGCCCCTGCAAAACGCCCATATATGTATTTATCTATATATAATATGTATACGTTTCATAAATATACGTTGACTAGTACCCTTAACACAAGTCTTAAATGTACTTACCAAGGGGCTAGTTCAATTGGTGTAATAACGTCCTACAATATTATTAATATTACTGAAAAGGAGAACAGGAGTAACCTCTTTTAATAGGTATTTTGACGTAGACACATGTATCTATATCACTAGGAACAGTTAAATTTATCTCTATGTACGCTCATTGCGCCTATATCCCCATATTTTGGTAGGTAGTGGTCTGAGATCCATATTTTCGCTATCCTTGTCAACCACTTTTACTTCATTGGCATCCATAAACCGCCATATACACACTCTACGGTTATGGGTACTTCTAAAGAGGAAAAAAGTACATCCTAAACGTATTTGGTCGTAGACTTATGTATTTATATCCCAAGGGATTGTTAAATCGATGTTAGAATCGTAATCGTAGCGCGAATCGAATCGATATTCACAACCTGCGGGCTTTTATCTCCCTATACGCACACATCACGCCCTTCTCCCTAAATTAAAATAATATACACCAATTGAACTAGCCCCTTGATAAGTACATTTAAGACTTGTGTTAAGGGCACTATTCAACGTATATTTAAGAAATATACATATTATACGTAGATAAATACATATATAGCATATATAATCAACGACAAGACCGAAAAGCTGTAGAAAAGCGTAGTTCTTAACTCTGACTCCACCGGGAATCGAACCCAGGACCTCACGATTAGACTTCAGGCAGCTAACCGATCGCGCCATGGAGGTCGTCAAAATATAGTCATTATATAGGTTTTGATAGGCAGTGGTCACGGATCCATATTTTAGCTATATCGTCAACCACTTTACTTTATTGAAATTCATATACACCTCATACACATTCGGCGATTATATTATATAGGAACCTCTAAAGAGGAAAATAGTACTTCTCAAACGTCGACGTATCTATTCCCAATGGATTGTTAAATCGATGTTAGAATCGTAATCGTACCGCCAATCGAATAGTATTCGGTTCAGCAGAATCGATATTCGCGACCTGCGGGCTATTCCCTCAGTGGAAATTCCACAAATGATGATTGATAGTTGTAATTTCGTTCGCGAATGACGACTAAGCATTTTGGATTGGCTTGGAATCAGGACGTGTCTTTGTCTTAATACGTCTTCGTTTGTGACATTTTAGTAACTTACATACGCTTTAATGCAATCGGCCAATATATGTAGCTATTTTATCGTGAAATTATGAATTGTTTAATGGTATTAATTATAAAAACGTGTAGTATGCTTTGTAATATTCTGATTTATACCATCGAAAATCTAAACATTACCTTATTCATCCCGTCCCGTGCTAGCTGAGACGAAAGCTGCCGTTATTTCTGGCAGTTCGTAAGATGTGACTAAGAGACTGTAGGTATACAGGGAGATCGGCTAGCAACCAGTTACTATTTTTCCATACGACCAACAGAACAATGCCTATATAACTAATAAGTTACCAAGGAGATGCTTTCTTGTGTACTGATGATACTGTGGTTCCAAGGTTCTATCTAACTCAAAATAGATTAACAGATGTATTTGTACCTAATTTATGAAATAAATGGTAAATTCCAGAAAGTTGACAATATAAGAAAGTCCTTATCGTCATTCAAAAATCCAAAAATGTTCCGTGATTGTAATTATTGATAATATTTCGCATTTCCTTCAGATTAGATTTATAATCAAGGAATTTCCGTAGGGTGTGCGAAGCCTCCAAACCTGTCAATCATCTTTATCGAGTAACTTATCCCGATGTTTATCAGACGTATACCCGCGTTGTTAATTGCATTCGGTGTGGACATGCAAACAAAGCACCATAGATACACTACATATCTATAATAAACTCTAGCATAATCATATCTATCGAATTTTTTTACATACATAACAACAACATAACTGAACTGAAACTGAACGAATTGTGTATTCACACTCCCTTTTTTATTATGGCGGAGTAGTCAGAGGCTTGAGTGCCCATCTCCGAAATTTCGAAGGCATGTTAGGTAGGGGTCATTCGAAGCCCGCGTATCACTAGATAGGCAGCACCCAATGTGATAGGTAGTGAACCGTATCGCCGTATATAGACACTAACTATTACCTATCCTGAGGGGTAGGCAGTTTTCCTCACGATGTTTTCCCTCACCATATATATTTTGTACGTAAATGAAAAATACATATTTAAATTTCATTCATAGGTACATGCCAGACTCAGGATTTGAACCTCGGACCTTTCTCATAAGAAGTCCGAGGTCTTACCCACGGGGCTACAGCCGCTATTAAATATATAATATTTTTTAACGTAATTGTTATACTAAAATAAAACTTATTTATCTATCGAGTCTATCATCCAATATAACCTACTTTCTTAGTGGCCTATCACGAAAAGAAAGACAGTTGCTTTTAGTTCTATAAGAGTTATTTCTAGCACCGTATTAGTTATATAAAATTATGTATCTTTTAACGAAATTCAAAACAATATCTTTAGTGCTAAAAGTACATAAATCTACCACCTTTTGTTCTTGGGTGATAGAATGCTGCGATTATGCAAATTGTATACTGTTTTCTTAAGTGAAGTACGGGATCTATTCTATTCAGGGTACAGAGAATGAAATAACTTTATAATATATATTATATTTGACGACCTCCGTGGCGCGATCGGTTAGCCACCGGAACGCTAATCGCGAGGACCCGGGTTCAATTCCCGGTGGAGACAAAGTTTAGTCCTACGTTTTTCTACTGCTTTCCAGTGTGGTCGTTGATTATATATGCTATATATCTATTTGTCTATATATAATATGTATATATTTCTTAAATATACGTTGACTAGTACCCTTAACACAAGTCTTCAATGAACTTACAAGGGGCTAGTTCAATTGGTGTAATAATGTCCAAATATTATTATATTATTATTAATATTCTTTTCAATAACATTCTGGTTGGATAGAGGTTTTAGTTATATTCTATATCGATAATAATAATAATAGAAGCGTTTTATTTACTACCATAAAATCATGCAGAGTACAAAAAGTTAACGTCGCATGTTATTGTCGCAGCAAAAAGGTTCCAACTCAGCTGAACATGTAAACGTGTAAAATAGTAATTTATATGAGTTGTATGTAATTAAAGAAAATACACAGAAGCTATACTACCGTTCAATAATACCTATAAAGACATCTGAATCGCTATAACGAAGAAATAAGGCAGTTGCTAACAAACCATTAAAATACCAAAGAGCGAAAATAATGTCGCAATCATGCAAAATAAATAAGGGGCGTTTCATTCCATTAGGGTAGCGTTGACAAAATCATTTCGTTTATAAATAAAAGCTGTTTGTATGCAAACTGGTGATTTGGTGTGATCGCTAGCTATTGCTACGTTCTGATTGCCTTTTCGGAGTAATGGGCTTTGTTGACTATTGACAAAGGACAATTGGGCGATGGGCTAACAACCTGTCAGCAATATTTCATATCAGAACTGTGTCGTTGATGGATATACTGATGAGATTTTGTCTCTCCGAGGTTATACCTAGCCCGAAAAGAATAAAGGAAAGGAAAGTAATGTCTAGATAAAATCGTATTTAGAAAGAAAGAAAACACAAAATCCTACCTCGTCAAACTCTACCTTCCACTTTGGCTTTATAGATTCCTTTTGTCCACACCTTTCATCCATCCGCTCCATGTGCCCAAACCACCTTAACATACCTCCCTATTTTCGTTACTTCATCATCTATCTGGCATTATTTACAATAATGGTCACAGGTAGCTAGCCCATCACATCCACCCTGTGGCTTATTTGACTCTTATACTTACATATTGCGCTTTCTCCAGAGGAGTAGGCAGGGATCACGGATCCCAATACTGACAGACTACTTTCGCTTCATTAACATACACATAATTCACATTCGCAGTTAACATCTAACTTCACTCGTTTTCAATACGTCATACTAAATCGATATATCGATCATTATAGTGCAATTTGAATACTACGGTGAGGCAAAACATCGTGAGGAAACCTACCTGTTCCCCGAACAGGTAATAGTCAGTGCTTGTAAATGGCGACATGGATTACCACCTGTCACATTGAGTAATATCTGGGCAATACGTGGGTTCGAGGTAGCCACAGATTTACTAGCTCCGCGATTGCGGAGCTTGACACCTGAAACTTTGATTACCCCGCATGGGTTAATGGTCGTGAACGCGTCTGTCTTTATAGTGCAATATGATCGTTATATTATGTTATTCTTAAATGCTATCGTATGTATTATACAGTTGCATCTTTCTTCCATAGATCTGCGATTTCGGCCTGGCGCGGGTGGCGGATCCTGACCACGACCACACCGGCTTCCTGACGGAGTACGTGGCCACACGCTGGTACCGAGCGCCAGAGATCATGCTCAACTCCAAGGTTAGTTATGTGCCTTTCTGCACTACTGTATTATAAAACATTCGACTGACTGATATAAGACGACCTCCGCGGCGCGATTGGTTAACCACCTGAACGCTAATCGCGAGGTGCTTTGTTCGATTCTAGGTGGAGGCAGGGTTAAGAACTACGCTTTAATTCTGCTTTCTAGTCTGGTTGTTGATTATGTATACTATATATTTATTTATCTATAAATAATAAGTATATATTACTTAAATATACATTGGCTAATACCCTTAACACAAGTCTAAAATGAAACTTACCAAGAGGCTAGTTTAATTAGTGTAATAGTGTCCTTAATATTATTATTATTAAATATTATCATAATGTATATTATTAAATAATAATATACATATTAAGTACACAGTTATTAGTGGAACACATTAGTTTAATAGTCAGGAATAACATAGTGAGGACACCAGATACCTAAGTCCACTAATGCACAATCCAATGTTGAAACTGAATACTTTTACTACTGCTACTAAGAACTTCACACTATTACTGTGGTGCGATTGAACTACGATTAAGCTTAAGACATTAGAGGACTTGGGTCCCTGGTTATTGTTTTAAATAGTCAATAGTCAGTGTCAGTCCTTTACACGGCGATACGGAACAAATTGGGTGCTGACTATCCCCTAAAAAATGGGTAGCTGAATGAAAAACTTCACAATTACCGAAATTGGCATTTGAACCTCTGACTACCCCGCAAGGGTTAATGCTCTTGAAGTAGGAACATATTATGTCTGTCCATCCCGTTTGGGATAGAGTACGCGTGGTGACAGCTTGTGGTAAGCGGCTTTTGACAACGTCCCTTTTCAGTCACTGGATTTAGGATGATTGATGATCTCTGCCTACACACTGCGCGTATAAATACTTAGGTACTGGTTCAGCGTCGACATGCGTCATACCATCCTTGGATGTCTTTTGGGGGGTAACAGGGTCTTAGAAACGTAATTTCCTTCATATATACGTATAATAAATATCCTTAAATGTCTTTAGGGAGTGGCAGAATCTTGGACAAATAATATCTGCTTGGTTAGTTCACTACATAGTATAAAACAAAGTCGCTTTCTTTGTCCCTATGTCCCTTTGTATGCTTAAATCTTTGAAACTACACAACGGATTTTGATGCGTTTTTTTTAATAGATAGAATGATTCAAGAGGAAGCTTTATATGGTATAATAACATCCATTAAATAGTGGAGTAGGCTATATATTTTATACCCGTGCGAAGCCGGAGCGGGTCACTAGTATACGTATAATATCTTTAAATGTGTTTAGAGGTCACAGAATCTTGGACAAATAATATCTCTGGTCAATTTTAGCATATTTATGCTCACACAAGAGCATAGATATGTAATGTTGGTGAAAGGTTGACAGCCCATCGCCCAAAAGATTCTAACATAACATACGCTTCACGACTTGTGTATACAAACTCACTTTTTATTGTGGTGGGGTAGCTCCGAAATTTCGAAGACCATACCTAACAAGGTATGGGTCACTCGAAGCCCGGGTTTCACTAAAAAGACAGCACCCAACGTGATTGGTGGTGAACCGTATCGCCGTATACAGGCACTGGCTATTACCTATCCTCAGGGATAGGCAGGGCCTTTACTCCACTAATTAACTTTGACAGCCACACAACTGCATCGCTACTGCGGTACTTCTGCGTCTCGGCTGTATAAGTGGCACTCAGCTAATAGTATTCTTTTTTACGTCCCAGACTAGCACTTAGTACTAAATGTAACAAAGACACTTTGCTCCGAATTGCTATCCACCCCCGATAGATATTAAGGCGTGAATGTACGTGAAATATTCCTTCTCGTATTAGAAATTCCTTTGAGACATACGCTCGACTTATTCCTAAGTACAGTTTAGTTTATGTTATGAAGATCAAACGTCAACGTAATACATACATACACATATGATTGTATAGAGGTGGGTAGATATCACGGATCCCCATCTGTCCTGATCCAGACAAACCACTTCGCTTCATTGACACCCATACATCTTTTCATACACACTCGCTGGTTATAGGTACTGCTAACGTCACCTTTTTCAATATAGCGTCTCTCTGACTGTCATATGTCTTATTGGTCCGGCCCCTACGTAAGCGCCCTTCCACTTCACTCACATATATTCCTATTGTCAATATGTTATCATTCATCCACATAAATGTCTAAAGCATGCCCTTTTCAATCTTAGTCACTACATCTTCCTTCAAACCGCAACCTTCCCATATCACACTATTTTTAATTCTATCATTCAATGAAATTCAGAGAAGAAATTCCAAGAAAATCTGCTGTCATTTTTTACAAAATGTTAACTGTAACATTAATGCAATGGAAGTGGAACCAGTATATCTGCTTCTACTCTTAAGGAAAACGGGCGTGATTTATAGGCGTATAATATTCCCGTAGCAACCAGTTGTTTTAATTAATTAATACAAATTCGCTTTAATATTAATTTCACGGCCTTGACCCAATTTCGAATCAACTGCAAAATGTTATTTACTTCACGACTATATCCCTTGCAAGGTAGTCAGTAGTTTGTGTTTAGACTCCACTAATGTAGAGTTCGTATTTATATGTATACCTAGAATCTAAATACTAAAACCGTCTATTTATAAGCACTGTTTTACCTGTCTATAGGAATAGGTAGATTTCTGTTACCTATCACATTGTGTAATGTATATAGGGTAAATGTAGGTTTGAGGTAGATATAGTATTACTAACTACCTCCGCAATCGCGGTGATGGTTTTACGAACCTCTGACTATCCTGCAAGAGGTTATGGTCGGTCGTACTAGAGTTTGTTATTGTTGATATAAAAATTAGTTGTTTACAACATTAACACATACATTCACGTCCTTTTATCACTTTCGAGGTAGACAGAACCACGGAGACATTATATCTCGTTGGTGGTTACAGTAATAAAATTACAATTGTGACATTAATACGGAATATTGTCAAGATTGCTTACCCATCACCCAATAGATTCTTTGTGTGTTCTACGTCCCAGACTTACATACCCAATTGGATAAAGAATTTAATGAACTTTGGGTTAACAACTGTCATCAATGTTCAATATAAATACCATCACAGCTCCAATATAAATACTAAAAGAGCAAGAAGATTTTATGCCTCCGAGATTCCGTCCACCCAAACGGGATTAAAATCAATCTATGTATATAGAGAGT
>JAMBLF010001865.1:0-35082 GCA_030578115.1 Leucoptera coffeella
ATAATAACTATTCGTAACTTCATTGCAAGAGTAATTATACAATGTTCAAATACGAGTGTAAATAGATACATAGAGTAATTCATTGTCATAAACACGGATGAATTTTAGGCCGTATTTTCATTAAAGCATTTCTATAACGTACGTCACAACCATTGCATACAAATCAACCTACATATATCTAACTCATACTTACATATACAGAATGTATCACGTACTTTAATCCCATTGTGATGGTCAGAACCTTACGATATAATATGTATATACATTAACTTTCTATATAGAAAGCCCGTCATGTTTAGATGGCGACTAAGGGACTACGGTCCAATGAAACTGTTAGTCAATGGGCTAGCAACCTTTTATTAATGTTTTAACCCTCATACACATGCTAAAAGTGACCTTGGATACATTATTGTCTTGAAGATTCAGTCCACCCCGAAAGGGATTAGAAGACGTTAATGTATAAGTATGTATGTATGTACATTTACTTTCATACATCTAACTCATACATAAGTATCTTAGTTAACACACGCCCATTAAATTATTGTCCCAGAAATGAATTCTCGCTGAAGGTTTTGTCGGAAGGCATCCGAGCGATGTCTGCAATTGAATTCCGTAGCACGGTATGTCATTGTGTCAACTCTACGACGCTCGTAGTACAAGCGCATTGTGTAGAGGAAAAAATGTACTGGTATTTACTGGGTAATTTACCTAATTTAGATGGTTGAATATATTGCGAAAGCTGACTATTTCTTGAGGTAGTTAAAATGTGTCATCTAATAAACTAATAACAGCACAAATTTGGAGATGGCAAAGGTTTAAAGTGGCTGTTCTCATGTTATTAATTTTATAGTATAACTAGTGATCCACTCCGGCTTCGCACGGGTAGAAAATATATAGCCTACTCCACTATTTAAAGGATGATATTATACATATAAGCCTTCCTTTTGAATCCCTCTATGTATTGATAAAAACCGCATCAAAATCCAATGCGTAGTTTCAAAGATTTAAGCATACAAAGGGACATAGGGACAAAGAAAGCGACTTTATTTAATAGTATGTAGTGATAGTGATTAATACATATGACGTATACGTTTAAAGCTGAATTTTACAGGAAGGCGGGAAAAAAAACTAAAATTCTACGGTCTGCCTTTAGTATGACATATTCGTTAAAACATGGTTGCTAGCCTATTGACTTATGTTTTAATTTATGTCCAGTGTTTTTGCAGTCTTACATCCTTTTACAGTCTTACAAGCCATTATGAAATACACAGTAATTATGTACTAGTTTTAAACCTACTAACACAGTAACTGTTAACTTATATAGCAACCTCTTAAATTGTGTCAGTAACAATTATTATTTTCCGAGCGAATCGTTATTGGTATCACCTGGGTGCAAACATATTAAGTTTGACATGTCATCCCGATTTGACAAATGGCTCAGTCGACAAAACAATGTTTTGCTTCAGCGCCGGTGATGCAAATTAAATGCCTA
This sequence comes from Leucoptera coffeella, assembly GCA_030578115.1. Classification (NCBI taxonomy): domain Eukaryota; kingdom Metazoa; phylum Arthropoda; class Insecta; order Lepidoptera; family Lyonetiidae; genus Leucoptera; species Leucoptera coffeella. The sequence continues at coordinate 1,493 of JAMBLF010001865.1, forward strand.
TCAGTTACTTCCAGCTTTTATAATAATAATAATCCTTCATTGAGATTCCACATTTGACAAAATAATATATTAATGACACAAGATACAAAAAGAAAATGTTATACGAAAATAAAAATAATAACAGATTTAAAATTAAAATAACATTAATTAATTCAAAATTACAATTTAATGTCAGTCACATTAAGCGCGCCGTGGAGATCCCAAATGGCATCCAGCTCGGCGGGAATCTATATCAAGTACTACTTTTGTTTTATATCAAGTACTAATTGCTATCCCGTGTTAGTCTGGGACGTAAAAAGAATGCTAACTAGCTGTTACACTAGCTGTTACCGGCATGTCAAAAAGGTGACTAAGGGACCAGGGGTCAATGGAATCCATTGGGTGATGAGCTAGCTATCTGTCACTATTGTTTCGTTATGCAAATATTGTATTTGTGTTACAGAAATGAAACTGTGTTTATGTTTTGTTCGAACACATCGAATACAATCAAAAACCTTATAAATACAAGCTTTTCAGTTACTCTTATCATCCATATATATCTATTCACATCAATCCCAGAAACTCGGAGATATAATATCTCCTAGGTTATATTTTTACGCTAATATTGAGGTTGTTATGTCATATTGTAACATTCGTGACAAATTGCTACATTAGTCGCCTTGTACGACATGCCGGGAAGAACGGCAGCTAGTTAGCATTCTTTTCACATTCCAGACTAGCACGGGACTAAATTACGTTTAAAACATTCACATATAAACCGCAACTCAACCTTGATTACATAATGACAGCCATACACAGCCAATTTAAACGAAAAAGAATTACCGAAAGCTTTTGTTGCCCCACAATAAAACATGTGCGATGAAAAATGGATTGTATGTATATTGAAAAGGGTTATAATTACCACGCCCATATGATTTAATAGCTCCCGGGAATAACACTGGGGTTGTTATGCCTTCGTTGAATAATAATGCTCAATTTTATTCAATAAAAACGGTCTTTTACGGGGATGTTTATAACGATTTTAAAGAACGCTTTGAATGCTTCATTAGCCGTGAGTACTGTTTATTTACTTTTATATAGCGTCTGTTTGTTTTATTATATAAAACATAAATAAATCCTTATTTTTTACAAAAAATCGGTATAAAATGCAAATAATTAAAAAGATGGGTATTATATTCTTCAACGGACCTAATATCGGAACTGACATAGTAATTTACATGAATAAATAACATTTGATTTGAGAGTACCTTTTTAATAATAATTTTTTTTTAGCATATTATATCTATTTTAGATGTTATCTATTATCTTTCAAGATACCAAACATGTTAAGCAAATAAATTATCCACATTGAATTTGTTTATTAGAGTATTATATCTATTTTAGGAATTATCTATCAAGATACTAAACATGTTATACAAATAATGTTTTAAGAATATCTACCAATAAATCGAGTATGCATATTAAAATGTCTGAAAACCAATGAAGCTACAACACTCCTTGCAACATCAACAAAACAACACGGAAACGTGTTGTAGAAGCAATGGAAAGTTTTATGTACACAACCTAAAAGAACCTTGAAGAAACCTAATCCCAAATAAGCCTTCCGCCTTTCAATCTATGGCCTTGTCCTCCTCATTACTCCTCATTTACATTCATTTCACATTGGACTACCTACAAATCAATCTCGAGTCACATCAAAGAATAGCTCCTGATTCCCTATTCCTAAAGGGAGTCAAAGAGACACAATTCGTGCGTAAATCAACGAACGCCAAAAGAATACTAGGATTCTTGGATGAATTGTGGTAGCGAAAAGAACATAATATGTTGCGGTGGTACAGTTTATTGTGACGAAAATGACTATGCTCTTAAACAAGCTATAGTTAGACTATATGACGAACGTGGCGCGATAGGTTAACCACCTGAACGCTAATCGTGAGGGTTTGATTTCCGGTGGAGGCACAGTTAAGTACTACGCTTTTCTTCTGCTTTTTAATCTGGTCGTTGATTATATGTGCTATTTTTGTATTTATCTATCTATAATATGTGTATATTTCTTAAATATACGTTAACTAGTACCCTTAACACGAGTCTTAATTGTACTTAGCAACGGGCTAGTTCAATTGGTGTAATAATGTCTTACAATGTTATGTTATGTTATAGATGGCTTACAATTTAAGTTTGATGAATTATTTGGTGGAAAATATGTAGGTCCGATTCCCGTATGAACATATTTAGAAATATAGAGACGGCATTAAACCTCTGAATGCCCCGTAACGGATAGTGGTTATGAAGATGTACTGGTAGTGAAGGTAAACAATGTTAGGAAACGTTCTTTATCTTAAGTTACTCAACAAGGTTACTTGATTTGTGCTCAACGTTTGAACATCATACCATAATACACCATCCATCACGTTGGATGCTAACATTCTAGTGAAAGGTGACTTAATTCTAGCCATAAACATTTTTCAGAATTGCACGTGAACCTCTGACTACCTCACAAGCGATTTTGGCCGTGATAATTAAGAACTTTGTTGTAACAGATATCTTTACGAACTGTGGAATTCGTGTAGGCGTTTATAACTTTGAAAGAAACAAAAAAGACTTAATACTTTTATGTAAATTCGAGAATATTCGACGTAAATACCCTTATTACATCTAAATTTAGTTTTATTTAAAAAAACTTATAAAGTCTCTTTCTATTTAGTTGTTACTAATGAGACAGTGTCTGAAATACATTAATATCACGCCCGTTTACTTACAGAGGGGTAGACTGAGATCACGGATACCCACTTTTCGATATCCTATCAAAACACTTTCGATTCATTATTATTGGACCAGCGAGCTACATCATTGACCTCATCGTCACTTACCATCAGGTGAGATAGGGGTCAATCGCTGGACAGTAATTAATAAAGAAAAATAAAAAAATTAACATACCTCACACTCACTCGGTAGTTATAAATACTAAAGTCATTATTATTCAGTTTAGTAGTAGTTCTAGAATAGTAGACAGAGATCCAATATAGTATATCCTGAACGTGACACGGTGTTAGGATTCCTCCTAAGGGAAATTATGATAATAACCCTGTTTCTAATTTACAGTGAAGGAAACTAAGTAGGTATAATAGTATTATTACAGGTATTAATTTCAAGATAATCAATATTAATGAAATATCTAATTATCAAGCAATATATAATTATTTAAAGATTAATAATATTAATTGAATAGAATCCAAAACCTTAAAATAATAATAGTCGCTATTATTTAACAATAATCTTCTATTAAAATTCTTTTATTTAGACACACATCTTTAATAATTGTAAGCGTCCGAAAGCAAAAAAAAAACAGTTTATTTGATCATTCGTCAATTTATAAAAATATTTTTATACTTATATAAGTAGATTTTAATTATTGAATACTTATTAAAAAGTTTTTTTCATATAATTATTTAAAACCATCAAAAAAATGTATGTTGCACCTTAAACACATGTACAACTCGTTTCACTCAAGAAGGGTATATAGAAATCACAGATCACCACTTGTTCCGACCCATGCAAACCACTTCATTGACATTCATACACCAAGCCTTATATGTACCCGCCGGTTACAAGTTACCTCTCACTACACCCTCGTTCATTATAATGAGATGCTTTATCTGAATAACTTTAAATCATTTCGTTCAACTATTGATTGAGTTGGGTCTAAAGTATGACTTTAAACGGAAATACGCTTTCGCAGTCTATGATAAAACGCGATAAACAATTTTAATTTCCTGTCCCGACAACTTTTACTTCGAAATTTAGTTTCTTTATTTTGGTACAGAATCTCTAAATAAGTACGTGTTTTTATTGTATACTTTTTCAATCATATAAATTTAAATATCTGAGAAAAAATCCAAATTAAGTATTCACAAAAACAAACTCATATTTTCAATCAATCACGAGAAATAACACACAAATTCATTATGAATTAATTCAACTAAAAATTCACTCACCACTTTCGCGAATCACATTTGCAAACACACAATCCTGATCACGGCGTGTTTCATCTCCCTTCGAAACCAGCGAATAATTCGGTAGCTACGAAACCACGTCTTTCCGACTACGAGTGCCGTTGGAAACTGGCGCGCAGCCTCACTCGTAGACTACGGCTCGTAGCATAGAGTTATCAATTGGCCTTCTACGCAATGGAGGCTTCAGCCCGATACATTTTTGTGTGAGATGAATTTATTATTTTGAGCTTTGTTCAGCGAAAGGCTTTTTGGTTTGGAGCTAGAAACGACTCACGTAGAGTTAATAGTAACGTTTTACCTGTAAATAAAACGGTTATTAAACATACTTACCTTATTCGAAGCCTAAAATAATAATATGAGAGTAGCATTTCCTGTTTCCGAACAAATACCTGTCAAATTACGTCACATCCGTCCACTTTACGCCCCTCCCGTACCCCCTCCAGTTCCCACTACCACCAGAGTAGTCAATTTTTATTCCATCTTCATTGAATCTCATATTGAGCCACCAGGCAGAAAAAGTTTTAGGCTTCGAATAAGGTAAGTATGTTTAATAACCGTTTTATTTACAGGTAAAACGTTACTATTAAACAGTACTGTACCGTTATTCGAAGCCTAAAATAATAATATGAGAGACGTGTTTGTTATCGCCTGGTGGTAGTGGGGATGCCAATGTGATAGGTTTGTAAAGGTTTTCATGAAATAAATAACCATTTTGGGGGAATCAACGTAGGTGTATTAAACATAATACTCATAATTTCATAGAATTAAACATTCATCATTAAGAATTAAACATTAGCGAGTCATCAGAATCATTTGCTTTGATAATCAATCATTTTAATCACGAGCAGAGTTACGAAATTGGAACAAATAGTGAAGATATCAAAGAGGGGCTGCGTGATGAGTCCGAGGCAACCTGCCGTCTGTAGTACTTCGCAAAGGTGTTGGCAGACTTCCAGTTGCCTCTAGCAAGAATGTCGTCTAATTCAGCGTTCTTAATCCATGCCTTAGACGCTACGGCCGATCTAAAGCTGCCGGGCGTAGCCACAATTCCAGCTTCGTGTAACAGTTTCTTGATCCACCCACTGATAATAGTACGAGTTGCCGGCTTTGGGGACCCGTAGGTGTTCAAGAATAAATGATCTGATTTGATCACCTCCCTGCGTTCGTGTGATGCTTCTATTAACCGAGTGAGCCAATATACTGGATCCAGTGATTTGTTGTCTTTGTTGCTTAACAACTTCCAACCAGATTGACGATGGTTTGCGTTGTCTGTTTTAGAACCGAAAGCTGGCCACAGTGTTATTTCTCCATCTGAAATTATACAAGAATCAGCAGACACTCGAAGAAGCGTAAGGTCATGGAGCCGGCGTCCAGAACACAGCAGTAGGAGAGCTGCAGTGTGTTTTGAAATTTCGTACAAACTGGGAGTATTGGGATCTTTTTTGCCAAGATAATCAGAAAGTCTGTCGACATCCCATATGGGGGCCTTTTGTAATTTAGGTTTAGCTAAGGAAATTGACTTAATTACTTGTTTTACAAGAATATGAGAACTAAGTCTTTTTTCATTATTTGGATCACAAAAAGTAGAGACAACTGATTTATGCACTAAGATTGTACTCAAAGATAAATTGTCTTTTTGATGTAAATCTATCAAAAACTGGGCTAAGTTCGACCCACTTGGGTTGTGAACATCGATGTTATTTTTGGAAGACCAATGTACCCACCTCTTCCATGCTGGTTTATAAGTTTTTAGTGTAGACTGCCTCCAGCTAGATTTAAGTAAGGATTTTTGTTCATTAGTCCAATCTTTTAAGTCGGAACTCCACCACGGCATTTCCACACCTCTAGTGTCATTTCGGATACTCTCGGCGGTGGGAGACCCGTGACTGTGTCGACTAATACTGCTTGGAGATTGTTGACCGTGAATGGTGCCGCTACAGCTCGCCTCTTCAGGTCTGGCCTCCAGTACACCTTCGTCCAACGAGGTACTACTATTAAATACATACCTGCAGTATTGTTCATGTGTGATAATATCCTCGGTATTAGATATGGCGGGGGGAATATCCACGCAAGGCAGTAATTCCAGGTCGTACTTAGAGCGTCGTGGAAGCTCGCTTGTTGATCCCGTCTGTCCAGGCTGCAATAAGTCTCCACCACATGCGCGGTTCTGGAAGCGAATAAATCTATTATTGGTGTGCCCCATTTTGTAAATAGTATTTTCGTGAATGCCGGGGTCAAATGCCACTCTGAGTGACTCATCTGACGCGATAGATGATCGGCGTCGGAGTTGTAATTCCCTGGTAAATGGTAAATGCACATCTGAATATTCCATTGGTCTAAAACCTGAAATATCAGGGAGGCTTGCTGAGTAAGCTCTCTGGACTTTGCGCCGCCTTCGTTGCGTAAGTAGGCGACTACAGTTTTGTTGTCGCACTGAATCAACAGAGTTTTGGAGCTCAGGAACTGACCTCGATCTTGTAATACTTTGAGTATTGCAAGCATTTCCTTGTGGTTGCAATGTAAAGATTCCTCGCTGGGAAGCCATGTACCTGCAATTCTCTCGTTGTCCAAAATAGCGCCCCATCCGATGTCGCTCGCATCGGTCGTCAGGTAATGAGACGGTAAGTTGGCGTGTATCGAAGATTGGAGTCTGCAATTTGTTAGCCACCAGCTCAGTTCGTACATCGATGTCTTTGTTAGCTGACACTTGGCATTCAATTTCATTTTCAGTAAGCTGTTTGCCTGAGCTTGTAACGACCTGTAGTGTAACCTTCCTCTGGGGACTGCGAAGCTTGCGAAATTCATAAAACCCATAATCTTCTGAATTTCCACGAGACTGGCTGTTAGTTTGTGAAGCAAAGTTGGGATTTGGTTTTCTAGTTTGAGTGCTAGCCTCTCGGGTAGATGTTTGGAGTTTTGCCAAGGGTCCCAAACAATTCCGAGGAATTCGAGACATTTTTGAGGAAGTAGGACCGACTTTTCTTTGTTTATTTTCCATCCAAGATGTTCCAGAAGCTTTACAGTCATTGCAATCTGGTCTATAAGTTGAGATCGATTCTGATTCACCAGACAAAAGTCGTCGAGGTATACAAGAACACGTATGCCGCGTTCTCTCAACAGTTCTGCCACCCAATTTGTTAGAGATGCGAAAGCTTTTGGGGCTGAGCTGAGGCCGAATGGCAGGCAAGTCATTTCCAATAGCTGGTTCTCGAATAGTAATCGTAGAAACGGCATGTGACGATTTGCCATTGGTACATGAAAATATGCTTGATGAAGGTCGATCTTTGCCATCCAATCCCTTGCTTGAATAAAATCTGGCACTTTGTGAATATTTATGAGTCTGAATTTCTGTGGATGAACAAATTTGTTTAAGTTTTTCAGGTTGAAGATCGGCCTCCATGTTCCGTCTCCTTTTGCTGTCAGGAAGAGGGAAGAAATGAAACTGGGGGAGTGTGAAGCCTGCCTTAGGACCCCTTGAGCTTTTAGCTTTGTTATGATGCTTTTCATTTCGGCTGTGTTCGGCGTTTGTTTGCCTTGACAGTCCGGTAATATTAGCGGTGGTTTGCTTTTTAATGGAATGTGATAGCCGGTCAGTATACTGAGAATGTAGGGCGGAGCCCCGAGCTGTTCCCAGTGATGATAGAACTGACATAGCTGACCGGCCCGAAATGAGTCAGAATTTACGATTTGATTGGGATTTTTTATCATGTCTGTAACCAGGGGAGCGCGGCCTGGCTTTTCGGTCTTCGTCGCGGCCCCTAGATTGTTTGCTAGCACCTCTTCCACCACGAAACGATTTAAAATTTGTGAAGTTCTTTCTTGATGTGTTAGGTGTGTCATTTTTACCTTGTGAAAAAGGCTTAGTATTTTTCTTTTGTGCTTGTGCTGATGTCTGTGCTGAATTTTGTGCAGTCTTAACAATTTGTGTACCCGAAAATTGTTTGTTGTGTTCTTTAGGCCAGAACACGGCTCTTGTACCACCGGCTTTTTCCAATACAGTGCTGAACTTACTCGGATCGAATAAAGAGGAACATGATGGAGGTATTTTGCGAAGAATGTTTTTGTAATAAGAGTCTTTCACGAATCCAAGAATCCTTTGCCTTCGACTTTGCACGATCTCTGCTCTATGGCCACAAACAAGCTGAAAAGTGTCACTAGAAACTTTGTTGTATTCGCTTTTAGAGAAAATTTCATCTATTTTAACATAAACATTTTCATAGTCAAGGTTTTCTGCGGCTTTTACCCACGTAAGAAATTTCCGAAATTCATTTTGTAAAATGTCCCGTTGCTTTAATAGTGCATATGTGATCCCGGCAAAAGCGTTCTCCATATACATCGATGATCTAGAGTTATCATATTCGTGCACTTCATCGTTAGGCTCTAATTTAATGAAACCGGGTGAATGCACGTACTGCTTCTGTACATCAGAGTATCGGACATTAATCCACTCCTCCTCGCCAAACCTCTGCAGTTGCTGTAATTGATCTAAAAGATCTGACGATGTTTTAGGGACAGTAGGCTCCTTTACCTTAGTAGAGACGTGCAGGTTTAATTGCGACCCCTCAGCTTTTTGGTTGGCAGGCCCTAAGTGCTCAGCATAAGCGATCTCAGGCTGCTCTGATGTGCCCGGGATAGGTTGAGGTGGCTCATCGTCATCCACTTGCTCAGAGGCATATAAATCACCACTAATGTTTGGGTCAATAACTGCCATGCTCTGAGGAGTGCTACAGTTATAAGCGGGTAAACGTGATTTTAATGTATCAATTTCATTAAAAAGTATTTCAAACTTACGGGTATTGTCATGAGTGTCGCGCCTCCTCTTCTTGTTTTTCCTGCGCCGGCGGCGCCGTTTACGCTTCTCATCCGGAGATGAGCTCGACGATGATGAGCTAGATGAAGATGATGACCTGCTACTAGAGCTCGAGGACCGCTCCACTCTCCTCTTTCGCCGTGATCTTTCCGTAACCTCCGCTTGCTTTTCTTCTAGTTCCGGTTCCTCATTCCTACTAGTGGACGGTTGACTTTCCATAATTAAATCTATTGAAAAAACAAACGGTCACACCGTTAATATTTCAGATACACTAAGTAAAAGAACTTCCATAGAGAGATCTATGGAACAGTTCATAGAAAAAGACTCTTACGACATGCAGAAGAAATTCTACATTAGTCCTTAGTCACAACTATTTACGATTCTTTTTAAAGAAAAAACGAACGGTAACACCGTTAAATTCTCGAACACTTGAAATAACGTCGTATTTAAATAGATAACCAGGCACAATCACTGTACAAGCAACAAATTGAAATAAAACTGTGGTTGATATTTTTTTAAAAACCACCTTCATTAAAATTATATTAAAATAACTTCCAGAATTCAATTAAGTTCTGATAAAATAAACGATTATTTGACTTACCCAAGAGACACTGACTTACTCGAATAGTGAATTCAAAGATATGCCTGAATAACACGACACGACAGGTTGATTTAATCAGTCAACTTTTACGGGTTTTCCGTAAGCGACCGATCTCTTCGGGAAACTTGATGCCAATGAAGATGGAATAAAAATTGACTACTCTGGTGGTAGTGGGAACTGGAGGGGGTACGGGAGGGGCGTAAAGTGGACGGATGTGACGTAATTTGACAGGTATTTGTTCGGAAACAGGAAATGCTACTCTCATATTATTATTTTAGGCTTCGAATAACGGTACAGTACTGTTTAATAGTATGTTAGTTAAATAATAGTTAAAGTGAATTTTACAAATTTATAGTATATTTTTTACAAAATTTCGTATGTTTTGCCTTATATTACTCTAATTATCAACAATTTTGTGTAGAACATTCCATGATTATGCAAGGGTCTATTTTTTATTCTTACAATAATGCACGAAGAGAGCACATAAGATTCTTTTCTTAACCTTTTTCCAGTCCAACCAATATTTTAGTTTATATTGGTTCTGCATATCAATCAAATGTGACCCTTAATTTTTGCTCCTAACAAACTCATAAGAACGTAACCCCATTATATTCTAGACTATTCACGCACAAATAAGCTTTAATATCCGTCCACTTCTATTGAATATTTTCAACCACATTTCAGACTTCAGGTCCAGTGAGATAGGTTTTCTATTAAGAAAAACCTCTGGCGTTTGTCAGCGGCTTAAATCTACCTAAGTTGTTCTGCAAGGTGACTCTGTCATTGACAAATGATATTTACATCGTGTCACAACCGAATATTTCTGACTTAGGTGTTTTTTACCAAACCTACCTGTATTAAACCTACGTTTAAGTCGTTGACATTAAGAAAATATTAACTAGTTGCCATTTTTATTGGTACGTTGTTACAGGTAATTTAATGACTAGGGATTAATGAGGTATAGTGGACGATGAACTAGCAACGAGTCACCAATGTTTCATACAGCCCCAATATCTATCCTTATAAGTAACTTAGGAGATATTATAATGTATCCCAAAGTAGTGTTGCATCGTCTTGTTATCAAGGTCGTGATTGCATTGATATCGAAAATTATGAACAGATGGCTAGCCGTGAATCCTAGTTTCTTAGATGGCTTCTACGACCGAAAAGAAAAACCGAAAAGAACGGCAGCTAGTTACAACCCAGATAGCACGGGATTATCAAAACTATATTCAAATAAAATTTATAATGTCAAAGCCACTTCTTTACCGAATTACCCTAGTCTATGACATTAATAGGTATATAAAAGAGAACCTGAATATGTTTTCGACTATCATAGGATTGAGTGTATAATATAACCTTCTTTCCCTGTCAAAAGTTTTTGAAAAATCATAGTCTTGATAAATATGTATTACGAAAACGTGTATAATGTAATTAAATTTTAATTAAGCTGGCAAAAATACTTCAAAGCAGGCTTGCAGGGGATTTTTACTTTTATGGTATTCGCTTTTAATTCTCATTTCCTCGTATTTTCCTTGTATCATTATTTCGTGCATACTCCTCAATTCGACCTAGTTTAATGAAGTATTTGATTGAGCTCGATATTAATATTTCGATTTCATTTCGTTGGTAGGGGACTTGAAATTATGTAATGAGGTTTCCCATTTCATCGTTTTGCAAAAGGCAATTATAAAAAAGTGTTAATTCAACAATGAGTTGATGTAACTTACATACATATACGCGTTCCTTAGATTAATATCGTCTTCAGAGTAAAAATATGTATGAGTCATTTTAACACTTCGATTTTTACATTGCTAACGTCAATGTGATGACAGTAATTGGAAATATATAAGATATAATAAGCTGCAAGCCCATTTCTAATATTCTATTCAAACGTCTCCAACAAGTCGAGAAAAAAACTACAGGTAATAACTCTTTTAATCTACTCGTATATGATATCTAATATACATACATACCCATCACGCCTGATTCCCTGTAGAGGGGTAGGCAGAGATCACGGAACCCCATTTGTCCCGATCCTGACAGAGCACTTTCGCTTCATTGCCACTCATGCATCTTCTCATTCACATTCGGCGGTTATATATAATATGTCCATGATATATCTTATTATCATATCATTAAATCCATTCCAAACTTATAAAATACTCGACTTTCAAAACCAGCAATCCGGGCTAGTTACAGGATACATTTGCATGAGAATTTCTCATACAAGTCTCCGTTCTTGAACTTTATAAAACTCAAATAGAGCATACAAAACTGGGTTTTCAGGATAAATCGAACTACTTTTCTAGGTGTTGGCATCAAGCCAACTGAGGGAAGGGAAATCGAGAAATATGCTCCGAATTAAAGTTAAAGAAATCGGCGTTTTCTTAAAGTGTTTAATTTTATTTGAGCACCACTACCGCTATAGCTTGAGAGTCGGAAATTTGCGCATTGATCTCAAACACTGCATTTAAGTTGCATAAAATTGACTTTCTATTATAACGTCATGTTATATATAGGTATGTACTGAATATTTATGATCCCACGCTAAATAATTAGGGGCCGACCCAATAAGACATGAGACAGTCAGATAGACGCTCTATTGAAAAAGGGTGATGTTAGGTGTATCTATAACCGCCGAGTGTGTATGAGAAGATGTATGAGTGTCAATGAAGCGAAAGTGGTCTGTCAGGATCAGGACAAATGGGGAATCGTGGTCTTTGTCTACCATTGTACGTGATATGTATTTATGTAACTTATAATGAATTTAAAAATGAATTTATACACTCACGCATTCAGTCGTATAAAGCAAGAATGTAGCTCACTAGTAAGAAAAACAGCTTGTTAACATTCTACTTACGCCTAAGCTACTTATACTACTACTTATTATGCTACTTATACACGAGTAAAAATCAGGAACGTTCACAAAACTCTTACATTAAAGCGACATTTCCCTCCGTATGTAGGTCAATAAAAATGACACGTGATACCATAGCTCGTAAATTAAGACGTCGAAGCACCCACATCACGTCGCCGTGACAGGAGGATCATGTCACGTGAAAGACGACGTAACACGTCATACCGCTTCACGTCTGACGCGTCACGCATCACGGAAAGTGATAAAGGGTTGTTTTTGCAAAGTGACCCCGGCTTATATTGCGGGTTAGTGTGACGCCTTGACAGGTGTTTTTAAACCATTTATTAAATGGGTGTTTTGGAGTGTTTATTTAAGTAATCTAGAGTGATATTTGAACTATAATTAAATGGGATAGATGAGTTTATATCGTAAGTTGGTTTTGATACAGATAGTCAATCATCAATTGGTATTCAATTATTGATTAAAAGGTTTTTTTTATTATATAGCGTCTTGAAGCATTATTCCAGCCATTTGTAGCTTACATATTCCCTTATGCCATTTAAGATGTCTATTTATTTTGTTGTTCTGATGAAAACTGTACAATTTATTCAAGCATCACATCTACATACAATATAGCAGAGTAAAACTTTGATTATTAAATATTCAACACGCCATTTAAATAATCAAAGTATCGACCCGCACTTAATAAAAAATAGTATCGAATAACAGCCCTAGCAAAAATGACATCCTATTTCAATATTTTTGTTGCAGACACGACAAAAGGGTAAAGAGTGAGTGCCCTACAAACACAATTTCATCGGCACCTCGATTGTTAAGCTCACTTAACTGAATGACCTATCTTCCTAACATGCCTATTAACAAGCACTGTATGTTATAGTTAAGTACTATAAGTTGGATTGAAAGGGTTCTATCTACATAAATTTACAGAAGGTAATCAAGTCTTCTTAGGTTCCGAATAAATTAATATAAGTAAAATTTATCGTGTGTGTATGCTTCTAGTGTTAGTCTAGAACATAACATGTTTTTAATATTAAGACGATTCTATCCCGTTTAAAAATAAATATGAAATAAAGAAAAACAAATTAAAATTAATATTAGTGTTTTAAGGAAAAAAAATCCTTAGTTTCTCAATCGCATTTTACAGTTTAATTTAACTTTTCATTAGCAGGTATATGGAAAACTTATTGCTCATAATCCTTATTCTATATTGATTTCATGACTATCGCAATAATTATGCTAAAGATTACACTGAAGATATTTTGTTGACATTTTATTTACTTTGTAAGTGGTAGTATTTGTAAGGACTGATTTTCTCACTATAGTATTCGTTAGAAATGACCATGAAAACTCAAACTTCTTAGAAATCAAAATAAATGTCACGTTTTAGAACTTTAAGTTGTCATAGTAGAGACGTAAGGAGAATTTTAATCAAAACATGTCAAAATAAATTACTGAGACAGCGTCTCGAATGTAAAATACGCTTCGAAATTTAAATTGAAAGTAAATAATAGTTGGAGTAACAAAGTCCCAATGTAAATACAGCCTCAAAGACACGATTTTGTTTTGGGATCATTTGAATTGAACCAACTGAAATGTATGATAAAACTTTGTTCAAATACGAGTATCTTATATTCCACATATATACGCTTCACTACAATAAATTAGCTAACTCTATTTCCTCAGAAATTTGTTTTCATGCAGTCACACCTCACGAATGCTCTTCTGTTCTTCACGCTACAAATTCTCTCGAGAAGAATAATATTGTCTCCTATTGAAACTATATACAAGTACCTACGATGGTTTTTAACCATGTACCCGGATTTATATTGAAAAAGGGTGACGTTAGGACTGCCTATAACCGCCGAGTATGTATGAGAAGATGTATGAGTGTCAATGAAGGTGTTCTATCCGGATCGGGACAAATGGAGATCCGTGATCTCTGCTTGCCCCTCTACAGAGAATCAGACTTGATGTGTATGTATGTAACCCGATCCTACGATTCCCGAAACTGATTCCTTTAAACCTCAACCAGACCAACTACAAAATAACAATTACACAAATTAAATATTTTTATAAAACAATTAACTTTACGTAACAATTATACCCATAATTTTCCATAAAGTATCTTATAAATCCCTAGTATCTGGTCTATTATGAATTTACCCTGTTATATATATCAATTACAGCGTGTCACGATCATAACTTAGGGGTCTGTTACACCGTAAAAAAGGCACGAGGTATGCTGGCGTTCTGCCAAACGGTTCTCACTTTACTTAGCCGAAAGTGTGTTAGGACTTTATTCTCATATAGCTTTTTACGGGTATGAGTCCATAAAATTTACATCGAGTTTCAAAGCTAAAAAAGAGTTTGTAGATATTTTGGAATTATATATTTTCGTACTATATTAATCCTTGTATAAATAAGTAATTAGTTGTAAGTAATACTTGTATTAATTTCTTGTGTTAAAATTCTTCTCTAATACTTGTGTTAAAATTCGTCTTTGGCTACTCAAAACGATTGCCATTCTATATAAGTATTCGTACGAGCAAAGCAATACTCTGCTTTTATCTCCTTTGGAGTATATAGAACTCTGGAAACACAACATATTTTTAATCTTTGCGTAAACATACATACATACATACACATCACGCCTGATTCCCTGTAGAGGGGTAGGCAGAAATCACGGATCCCCATTTGTCTCGATCCTGACAGACCACTTTCGCTTCATTGACATTCATACATCCTCTCATACACTCTCGGCGGTTATAGGTACTCCTAACGTCACCTTTTTTCAATATAGCGTCTATCTGACTGTTATATGTCTTATTAGGCCGGCCCCTACGTAACCGCCCTTCCACTTCACTCATATATATTCCTTTTGTCAATCTGCTATCATTCATCCGCATAACATGTCCAAACCATCGAAGCATGCTCTTTTCAATCTTAGTCACTACATCTTCTTTCAAACCGCAACCTTCCCTTATCACACTATTTTTAATTCTATCATTCAATGTTACTCCTAACATGCTTCTCAGTGACCGCATTTCGACGGCATTGATTCTACTTTCATGCTTCTTTTGCCATACCCAACTTTCACTACCATAAGTCAATGTTGGAACCAGCACAGCCCTATGAATAGCCATACGTGCCGATTGAGAAATCAACTGGCTACCCATAACACTATACATAGCCCCATTAATCTTATTACCTGCACATACTCTACGTTCAATATCTCCCTCACATTTTCCGTTACTAGTAAAAAGTGTTCCCAGATATACAAAATCATTCACTTGTTCGACTCTTTCATTATCTATGTCAATCTTGCACTCTGTCTTGCTAAGTCCCTCCATGACCATTACTTTCGTTTTATTTACATTAATTTTCATTCCTTTCCTCTTAAGGGACTCATTCATGCAAGTGACCATCTCCTGCAACTCACACGCCGATGACGCAAGAAGAACCTGATCGTCAGCGTACAAGAGGCATTTAATGATCAACTCGCCCATACGCAATCCTCTGTCACTTTCTTTCAAATCAGTCAAGCAACTATCCATGAACAGATTGAACAGCCACGGCGAAGCTACACAGCCCTGCCTCACACCCTTTCGGATACTGAACCAGTCTGAGTAGGCCCCATTAACCCTAACACAAGCTCCGGAATCCATATATAAAGACTTTAGAGCCCGTATTAAGGTACTGCCCAAACCAAACGCAGATAGCGCCCTCCACAAATCGTTCCGGGATACACGATCATACGCCTTTTCCAAATCCATAAAAGCACAGAAAACCTTTTGGTTCTTCGCCAAAAACTTTTCAGCCACCTGGCGTAAGGAAAAAACCTGATCTGTACATCCCATTCCCTTCCGAAAACCTGCCTGTACATCCCATATCTTGGTTTCAGTCTCACGAACAACTCTTTCAATCAATACTTTTGCATATATTTTTCCGACGATGCTCAGAAGGCTAATCCCCCGGTAGTTCTTGCAATCTTGCAAGGGTCCCTTCCCCTTGTACAAAGGAACGATAACGGCCCTGCACCAATCTTTAGGCACACGTCCATACCGCCAACACGCATTAAAAAGTAAGTACAAGAGGTTGGCAACCACCGGGCCACCAGCCCTCAACATCTCCACGGAAATCCTATCATACCCTGCAGCTTTACCAGTTTTCATAGCTTTCAAAGCTTTGAAGATTTCTTCCATACTAATATCACTGCCATTATCATCCAAACTTAATTCAGATGTATCATCCTGAAATGATACATCCTCATTTTCAAACAACTCTTCAAAGTATTCCTTCCATCTTTTTAATGCCAAACACTCATCATTTATCAAATCCCCATTCTTATTCCTAACAGCACTCATTCTGGATCCTCCAGAGAGTCCCCTGGCCGTTTTGACCATTTTCCAAAATAGTTTGATATTTTGATGGAAACTCTCGGAGAACTTCCTTTCAGTCCTCTCTTTCACTTCTAACTTCTTTCGTTTCACGATCTCTTTCACTCTCTTTTTCAATTCTTTAAATAGTAACAATTTCCGTTCATAGTCTATAACATTCATATTGGTTGCTTTATTGTTGGCCTTACTTGCCAACAAATCCTGCCATGCTTTTCTCTTATCTTTTACAACCTTTCTTACTTCTTCATCCCACCATAGAGCTTGATTCTTTGGGGGAGCATTCGTCAAACATCACAGCTGTAATAGCATACATATGAGATAATGGCGTAGGATTTGAAGTCTGTATACTCTAGTTAACCCTATTCTCGATCTACCAGTTAACCTTTAAATACCTAACTCCAAGAGCTATTTGCTAATGTTTTCACATTCCATAAGACAAAGGTATGTGTAAGTACGTATATATGATCAGAAAATCTATAAGACTGATTTGTATATATATATATATATATATATATATATATATATATATATATATATATTTGTAGAGTTGGAACAAACGTATATAGTGGTTGTAGCCCAGTCGGTTGCCTCTGACTACCCCGCCATAGTAAAAAAGGGAGTGTAATAATAATAATATAATAATAATATTTGGACATTACTACACCAATTGAACTAGCCCCTTGGTAAGTACATTTACGACTTGTGCTAAGGGTACTAGTCAACGTATATTTAAGAAATGTATACATATTATATATAGATAAATACATATATAACATATATAATCAACGACCAGACTGGAAAGCAGTAGAAAAGCGTAGTTCTTAACTCTGCCACCACCGGGAATCGAACCCGGGACCCCATGATTAGCGTTCAGGTGTCTAACCGATCGCGCCACGGAGGTCGTCAAGAGTGTGTATACACAAGTCGTGAAGCGTATGTGTATGTATTGAACAAACATGTATCCGTAATCTCTGTCTACCCGCTATTGGAAAACGGGATGCCTGTAAGCTCGAGTATATAACTATGTAAAAACTGCACTCTTCCTAAAACAGAACTCTGTCAATCGTCAGCGTGAAAAAGTATCAGGGTGGTAGCGAAGAGGCTATTTCCGCGAAAGCTTTCAAACGGAGGCTTAATGGGCCACTGGAACAATGGTAGGCACTCACGGAGGTTGCATTACGAGAGTTTAGTAGAGGCTTGCAAAACGCTTATGCTACGATTTTATTTATGTGCTCCAATTCTTTTGAGGCGAGTTATCCGGGTTGATTAGCTGTGTGATTTATGTGTGTACGTTCTGTTCTGTCTGTATGTAGAGTCTATTGATCGCTGTTTTGTATTATATTGTTGATTCTGTCGCCACGCTCACATAAATTTGTTTTAACTTTAACTAATCACGATTGTTTCATACCTTTATGTATTATGATAGGAAGTAACATAAGTTTATAATCCGAATACTAATTCTTGCGTAGGTGCCGGCCTAATAAGACATATAATAGTCAGATACACGCTAAATTAAAAAAAGGTGACGTTAGGAGTACCTATAACCGCCGAGTGTGTATGGAAAGATGCACGAGTGTCAATGAAGTGAAAGTGGTCTGTCAGGATAGGGTCAAATGGAGATCTGTGCTCTCTGGCCTACCCCTCTACAGGAAATCAGGCGTTATGTGTATGTATAATTTGAATATTAGCTAGATTCGTATAAAAACAATTAAACATTTCCAAACACAGATCCAACCGTTTCTACTTAAAAACACACGTGTATCACACATACACATACATTAATAACATGCACGAACAATCGACATATCCTTCCCTTTATACTCCTTCGCAAACTCTCATTAATGTCACTTCCACACGCAGAGTAACGCCATCTGTCATTTGGAAATAAAAGCATAGATGACAAAGGCATTCCTGTTACGGGCTATTCTTTTAGAAATTCCCCGTTTTCCTGTACAAGGCTCGAGTGGGCTTCGAGAAGCAATGAATATAAATTGAACTAAGTGCCGTGACATCACATGTTCTTGGAAGGGATCGGTTGCGTATTTGCATACGTATTACACGGTTTATAGATGTTGGTTATAGAAAAAGGAATGAATGAAATTAAAAAAGAGATTTTCATTTGCGTAATTTATAGTGCGCTCCAAGATATCCTTGGTTTGCCAACACTAGGTTTAGCAGGAGAGAGTTAAGCTTGTGTTTTCGTATGCGTTCTAATCACATTCCATTAAATTGTTTCCTGTTCTTAATGGGCAAGACAAGTAACCCAAAGTGTACCGTATGCAATCGACATGAAGATTTGTACCACATTTTAATGGAATGTGACAGAAATAAGCCCTTGAGGGGTGTATTGATGGAAGAATTTAAGTGTACTTATTTTCAGTTATTTTTTGTTATTCACAATATACTTAGCTCTGATTTCACTGTGGACTTTAGTAGTAGGTTTCTTAGTTATGTTATTCATTCGTTATACTTAAGAGACATAGATTTAAACCTTTAATTGTTAAATGTGCTAATTTATGAGGCCGACTTAATCTTTAGATGTAAGGCCTAAATAAAAATAGAATAAAAAAAAAAAAAAATTATAGTGCGCTAACGGTGAGGGAAAATATCGTGAATAACCTTCCTATCCCTCGGGATAGGTGATAGGGAGTGACTGTCTACGGCGATACGGTTCATTACCTATCACGTTGGGTGCTATATATCTAGTGAAACGTAAGCTTTGATTGGCTCGATACCTAAGATGACTTTAAGATTTCAGAGATGAGCACAGTGTGCATACACAAGTCGTGAAGCGTATGTTTATGTCATGTATAGTATACAAAAATTTGAATCATTATTGTGTAATACATATACGATGAATTGGGTTAACGTGCTAAAGCAAAAGCATTTGAAAGCGTGTTAACCTCTGACTACCCTGCAACACATATCGCTCGTGAAGTGTTTGTTTATATGTATGTTTCATGCTGCATGAAAAACAACAATATTTGTTACCAGAAACGTGTAAACAAGTCGGTAACATTTTGCCATCACATGTCCATTACAAATTGGTACTATTACTGTTCAGATATTGAATATATTTTGTTTTTGAATACCAAAATAGTTACATAAACATATTTTTAATAACTCATTCCAATTGTAGTTTTAAGAGATTCGCGATTTACATGATTAATGTTTCGCGATTTAAATGAACTAACGGGACTTATCGCGTTTTTTTTTATATAATAAAGTTATAATATATAATAAAGTGGAGGCAAAGAAATATGCATCGCCATTCTGCCCGTGACCATGGCTGCTGCAACGTAGCCGAAACGTCGGGTTAATAAAGGTAACTTAATTATATAAAAACATCAATCCAATTGATTTATTTAATCAATATTTACATGAAAATTACAGGCAGCTACTAACACTCTATTTCTATCCCGACCTCGCACAAAGCCTGTAAAAACAAGCCTAACCAAACTGTTTTCTTTGTTGTTTTGTGTTTTTCCGAAGCAGCAAAGCTAGGGCTGCGTACAGCAACTTTCTTTTATGGCATCGTATAATAGCTGCTGACTGACTGCCTTTTGCTTACAATACGAAATACTGGATGTATATAAAGTATGTATTTATAAATATGCATACATATATAAGTCTTTTAATCCTTGGGGCTGACAGAACCTCGGAGACATTAAAACATCTTCATGGTTACTTTTAAGAGTTCTGATTTCTTTTGAAAAATGTCCTAGGTTTGAATCCTGGCTCTGGTTTGTACCAATGAATGAAATTGAAATATGTGTTTTTCATTTTCGTACATAATTTACAGTCGCAAACGGTCAGGAATAACATCGTGAGGACACCTGCATATTCCTCGGGATAGGTTATAGCAAGTGTTACGGTTCGCTACCTATCACGTTGGGTGCTGTCTATATAATAAAACGTGGGCTTCGAGTGACCCATACCAAACATACCTTCCCAATTTCGAAGATGGTCACTCAAGCCTCTGACTACCCTGCCACCATAAAAAAGGAAGTGTGTATACCCAAGTGGTGAAGTGTATGTTAAGTTTATGTTACCATTAAGTATAAATGACGAGTGTCTATGCTTTGTTGGGATCGAGACAAATGGGAACCCGTATCTTTATATAATAAAATATAATAATAATAATAATAAATGCTTTATTATTATTATTATTATACCACCCTGAAGAAAAAGGGGTGTGACGTGTATGTATGTATAAAAAGTCTATGTGTATTATTTTAGTTAGGACCGAATAGCACATTTTCATAACATACGCTTTAGACACACTCCCTTTTACATTTTGACGGGGTAGTCAGAGGCTTGAGTCCATCCCTGAAATTTCAGACAGGTTATGTATGTGCCTTTCAAATCTTTAAAGCCTTAACTTTAATCTCAATTTATAACCCTATAGCGAAGTTTATTTGCCTCCAATATATTCGTAGCTAAGCTTTATACTACGAAGCACAATAGATGCATTCTTGCAACCTCTTTACTCGTAGCAAAATAACTGTACATCGTTTGTGCTCGACCCTTGCCGACAAAACGTTTTAGAATCTACAAAAGGTAGAATTTCATACTTCTTTTTTACTTTCTTTGAAGAAATATTATCCATTAGATAGGTACTAAATACGTAAGAATATTTATATGAAGTTGTCACTATAAAACCTGTTAAGATAATATGCTTTTTCTCTGTAGTTTTTTTACATTAGATACATAAACTTAACCGAGAGTATGATTATTCTCTTTCGCTATTGGTATTAGAGGCATAAACTTAACAGTCGTTTATTTTATGTTTTAGTTGATCAAGTGTCAGTTGTCAAAAATTCACATAGTATTTACGACCTAAGTTATTAATGTTTAGAATACGAAGGCCAAATATGGATAGATAAAAATATCATACTTGTTTCTAACGCAATTGATAATACATATGAAATTTATGACATCCTAAGGAGTATATATAGCATGAATTATTATTAATAGACTTGAGTAAGGCAACAGCAATTAGTCACAATAATAATGCTGTCTATCTTTAGTCTCTGTCTATCCAATTAAGAGGTACAAGCTTGAATACTAGACTTTGTATAATAGAACTACTCACACCAATTACTAACACGGTAAACATTCGAGGCGAGACTGAGTGTCGGGTTTACTTAGGCAATCCGCCAGCACTTTTCTAGATTTCTTTTCATATGAAAGGACTTATATTTCAAAGTAACATAATGTAACTAGTGACCCTTATTTGGCTTGATAGATAAAGGAGATAATTTATGTAATCTTTACTATGTTATGACAATGTTCTTATAATATGTAAGCAGATTAAATAGATGCCTTGTTGAAAAAAGGTTGTCATAAGTGGTAACCGTAATCGCCTAGTTTTTATCAGAAATTGGATGACAATAAATCGTCGAGAAATAGTTATCCATATATTTCCTTGCATTTAAAAGTCCTTTCATTGCCTTTTACAAAATATTGTTATGTTTGTTAGTAATTTTTACGATGTTTATTATAATTATATAATCGTGTGTACGTTTATTATTTTTATTATATGCAGCTTGTGACAGTTTTCAGATCGGGTGCTGCCGGAGGACCAGTGATGCAGCCTACCTGCATCGTATACTGAGGCAGCACCTTTTCACTGCATCAATGGTTTTCATCCTTGATGTTTATTATTTGTGTGTTTAATGTAGTTTATGCAGTGAATAAAGTATTTTCTTTCTTTCTTTAAAAAGTCGCAAGTAAACATTATCTGTACGCATTTCACTAACCATTCATCTAGCTGTATTTATGCCCTAGACTATAGTACGTCCTATTCCAACGTTTGAAAAAATATTAACAGAAAATCTTTCTTTGTTATTTCGGCCAATAAAATCGGTATTCGACCTTCACCACCATTCTTCGCAGAAAAATCCTTCATACATAATACTGTATGATATTAAATAAACAATAGCAGTCCTTTTCACTCTATACAATGGAATAAGTGAACAGTATTATTTACAAGTCCACGCGTGTGCCAGAATCGTTTCTTTTACGTGTGAAAATAACTCAGTTTGGATTCCGAAAACCCTATTTATACGTACTCGTATATACTACGTGCCGGCCTGAGAGCAGGGTTTGGACGTAAATAGATTGCTTGCGTTAAACTAGGTGCCTTTTGGTCTATATGCCGTAAGAGTTGGTTAAAGGATAATTTACGGAACAAAATTTATTTATCAATGGGCTAGCAATGTCACCAATTGCATATAATTGCTATTACAACAATATTACAACAATATTAATGTTTTGTTTCCCCAATTTCGTATCAACTGTAAATAAGAGCATAAAAGGCACCTACTGAAATGTGAAGTTCGACATACCTGTAAACGTTGAGTGTGTATGAGAAGGTCCATGAATTTTTGCCGTGTGCATCTGGATTGAGGGCCCATTTTTCAAATATTAGACAATCGAAATGAAACTCACAGGGCATTTAGTAAAGAATTAGTAAAAACTATAGCATCTATTCTTAAATTTCGTAAACTTGAAACATAACAGTTATTGTCAAAAAACTGTGGCCCTCAATCCAGATGCCAGCATTTTCTAGATCTCGGAAAGTACGAATCCTGGGATAATGCTGATTATTCGAGGATTTAGTAAAGAATTTCTTAAATAAATTAAGAAAATCTCAAAAATGTGTTCAATATAGGTTTAGGGCGGTTTTGCTATGGCCCTCAGTTCAGAGCTCTCTGACTTTTGGAATCATCAAAAAATGAACATTTCTATACAAAAAGACTAATGTAACTTATATTATCTTGAAGCTCAATGGCTCAATGAATTAGTAATGAAGAAATAACGATACAAAAGCGAATAGTTGAAGAGAAAATGAAATTTGAATTTTCATCTGACGTACAAACTGAGAGCCCTAAACTTTCGGCGATATTGACTAAACTAAGCCATTTACACTAGCGTACATAAGAATGACTAATTTTACTATTTTTTTACTAAATCCGTGCAATATTTACATGCCTCTAAATATCACACTTTAAGAGGAAAATGATTTTGATTATTTATATAGGAGAAAATTCTGTAGGGTGACTATGTTATGTGTAAATAAAATATGTATATGCAAGTATTTGACGTGTTATTACGGCTTATTACGCCTAATATCCCATGCTAGCAGGGACGAAAAAAGAATGCTAGGCTGCAGCCGATATCCCTGGCATGTTGACTGAGGGGCTGGGTATAAATGCAATTTCTTTGACTACCTCCGTGGCGCGATTGGTTAACCACCTGAACGCCAATCGTGAGGTCCCGGGTTCAATTCCCGGTGAAGGCAGAGTTAAGAACTACGCTTTTCTTCTGCTTTCCAGTCTGGTTGTTGATTATATATGTATTTATCTATATATAATATGTATATTATATATTTCTTAAATCCACGTTCACTAGTAAGGGTCACAAGTCTTAAATGAACTTACCAAGGAGCTAGTTCAATTGGTGTAATATTGTCTTAAATATTATTATTATTAATTTATTGGGCGGTGGGCTAGCAATCTGTCACTAATGTTCCATATGGTGTACGAAAAATTCAATGGTACAATAAATAACTGGCGATTATTGGCGATTAATAAATTATGTAACATCACTCATCTAACCAAGCTGACAGATGTCAAAATTATATAAAAACAGCAAGTTAAGCACGGACTATTCAAATATATTAAAATTAAAATACATTTTATCGCTTCTCGGCCTTTTGGCTAAGGTCAAAGTGTAAAATACATTTTAAAATAATTATTTAGAAATACGAATTTTATTTTATTTGGTGATTCCGGTTTCTGCAGCGTTACAGATAGTGTGTTGTATTGTAGCTAATATCTTTGAATGTGGTTATTGTCAATAAAGTGCTAATAATCTATGTTTATATTTCATTAATAACATTTCTGTTTATTTTTACGCAACAAATAAAGCCGTAACATAATCGTCATATACCTCGTACATACCCTCAAAGACACGATAATATTTCATAAGTCAATTTTTAGCATACATAAATATTAGGGTTGTAATTGACACATTACAGAACACAATATTTCAAGTTTTCACATTGACTTTAAAAGGATACATAAATAAATAGACGATTGACACACTGATTCTACTTTCAAACGGACTGGTCACTATCTCCACCATAGATAAGTGTTAGATGACTTTGCGTAGGCAATTTAACCTCCAATCCTAGCTACTTTGGTTCATATGTATCTTTGTATTTGGTTCGGGACGTCGAACACTTTTTTATATTTACACATAACATAGTCTCCCTACAGAATTTTCTCCTATATAAATAATCAAAATCATTTTCCTCTTAAAGTGTGATATTTAGAGGCATGTAAATATTGCAAGGATTTAGTAAAAAAATAGTAAAATTAGTCATTCTTATGTACGCTAGTGTAAATGGCTTAGTTTAGTCAATATCGCCGAAAGTTTAGGGCTCTCGGTTTGTACGTCAGATGAAAATTCAAATTTCATTTTCTCTTCAACTATTCGCTTTTGTATCGTTATTTCTTCATTACTAATTCATTGAGCCATGGAGCTTTAAGATAATATAAGTTACATTAGTCTTTTTGTATAGAAATGTTCATTTTTGATGATTCCAAAAGTCAGAGAGCTCTGAACTGAGGGCCATAGCAAAACCGCCCTAAACCTATATTAAACACATTTTTGAGATTTGAGATTTTCTTAATTTATTTAAGAAATTCTTTACTAAATCCTCGAATAATCAGCATTATCCCAGGGTTCGTACTTTCCGAGATCTAGAAAATGCTGGCATCTGGATTGAGGGCCACAGTTTTTTGACAATAACTGTTTTGTTTCAAGTTTAAGAAATTTAAGAATAGATGCTATAGTTTTTACTAATTCTTTACTAAATGCCCTGTGAGTTTCATTTCGATTGTCCAATATTTGAAAAATGGGCCCTCAATCCAGATGCACACATTTTTGCCAATAAACGAAGGACGTTTATTAAGATCACTAAAATGGGCATACGTGTTTAGCCTACCCCTCTGTAGGGAAACAAGAGAGATATGTATGTAGCTAAGTATGTTTTATTACGTAAAATAAGCCTTACATACCAGTCCTTTAGCTTTGCGATACCCTTATATTTTCCCTTTCAAATTACACGTCATGATGTGACGATAACGCCAGTCCGCCATTGTTATAGTCTGGGTCTTTCCGACATGATTCGGATTTTAGGCTCACCATCAAATGAATGGGTATTGAATGGAATGTGAACTTTGTAACTTTACATACATTAGCTGTAGTTATATGAAGTAATATGTTTCCAAAAGGTATTTTCTAGAAAACTTGGCGATAATTATAAAAGGCAATGGAGTTGTTATTATTAATTAATTCTTTATTAAGCCATTCACCACTAAGGTTATGTCGGCTGAAATACAAACACTGATGCCTCGGCGTTTGAACTTCTTGTTATTCTATAGCCATGGTTACATCAACGCCGCCAGCCGCTACAACTGAAGAAAAATGAAATCGAAGCTCTTGTTCTTCGGTTCGTTCCAGTTGAAGATCCAAATATAATCCCAAAGCAAACATATTTAGCCAATTTGGCAATGGAGTTGTTATTATATTTGAAACAAATTAATCACAGGAAACGTTGAATGTCCATGTTATACACAGAGACAAAGAAATTTTATTTGTGACACATTCGTAAATAGGGTGCATATATCTTACAATTAGTCTCAGCATGGGCTGCCTCTTCTGTCGTATAATATAGTATTTCGATTAAAATATAACTTAAATTATCATAATGAAAGGAATTGGATAAACCGATTATACACGTATTTAATTCCAAGATTACACTGGTAATAAAATTACAGTGTTCTTATGTAATAAAGGCTTAAATGAACTATTACCATCGTAAAAGTAATAATTATATAAAACTGAAAAATATATTAAGTGGTTTGTGAATATATCTTTACTTTTTCTACACTTTATAGAATATTAATAACTTGAACCCGAACTTACAGTATAAGGAATGTACGAACAAAAATGAAATAGTTGAGATAATTGACCAAATTTGTTCAAATAAAAATCATTAATATCATATTGTTATTATAAATATTGTTGTTTAGTGTCAATAATGTAATTTCTTAATGTAACTACCTTATTAATATCATATGTATGAATATTTTAGTGTAATTTAAGAATGACAGTTCAGGACATATTAATACTACGGTGAGGGAAAACAGGTAATAGCTAGTGCTTGTAAATGGCGACATGGCTTACCACCTGTCACATTGAGTACTAACCATCTGGTCAACACGTGCGTTCGAGGTGGTCATAGAATTACTACCATTGCAATTGCGGAGATGGAAACCTGAACCTCTGACTACCCTGCAAAGGTTAATAGTCGTGAAAGCGTTTGTCTTTTAGGTTTTTTTGTATGAAACTTGTCTTAATACCAACTATGAATACAGGCATACTGCGTCTGATAATGAAAACCCTTGTAGTGTCTTAAATTACAAAGTAATGCAAAGAAAATACATAGCCTTTGTAGTGCAGTTTACAAAATATGAAGGAGTAAGAATAAGGTAATATTATGGAAGGCAACATAACATAACAGATAATAAAAGTATTTTACACGTCTTTGTATAAAGATACATACAAACTTATTTTGCTTTAGATCGTTAAGAGATAATTCTTTTGTTTGGAATAAGCAATGAACATTGCTTTCACACGGTGTTGTAAATCAACACTACGTTGTGTAGATATCTGGTAAAGTTGGTTCAGTTAGGCCATATAATATACGAAATGAAACTACTCACGGATTTACTAAATTACGAAAATTCTCCCGCAATCCTCTGACTAACTTGGAAGATATAATTGTAGTTTTAACGTTTATCAGCGAACGCCTGTGATGAAATATAACATAATGTATAATCAAATTTACAAACAAACAAATCCATTTCACTACGTTTTGGTTAACGACAACTATAAAAGAAAGATTTATTCTTACTATAAACCATTCTTCTATATTCTTTTGAAAATTAAACTACAAAAATATTAAAACAAATAAGTATAAAAAATGGATGGTATTACGAGTAAGAATTACAACATAGACCTAACGAAAACTTTTTCTAAAAGCTTCACACTTTTATCGATACCTAACTTATTTTTCTTTAAAATGAAAAAAGATAATATTTTTAAAAAAGTTTATTATTGTTTTGATTTCCTATGCACGTTTTTGTTTTCGATCTCCGTCAGTTATTCAGGTTACAATGCTATGCAAAACAAAACGTACGTGGTTCTGACTGAAGTGTTTCCGATTATAGCTGTTATACTCCAGAGTAAGTTTTCTTTATTACATTACCTAAATAAAATAAATATCTGACTTTTTCTTATTTTATTAATTATGTGAGACCGGGTCAAATCACGATAAATTTATAAAGATATGTGATTACCTTTATTTTGCTTTTTTTTTCTTATTGTATATAATATGTATGTGTCATGTAAAATTGTGTGATAGGGTATG
This sequence comes from Leucoptera coffeella, assembly GCA_030578115.1. Taxonomy (NCBI): domain Eukaryota; kingdom Metazoa; phylum Arthropoda; class Insecta; order Lepidoptera; family Lyonetiidae; genus Leucoptera; species Leucoptera coffeella. Next base: position 29,701 of record JAMBLF010001865.1, read on the forward strand.
GAATAATGTCATTCGTGAACGTTGTATTATGAGAGATGTAGTGACGAAAATAGAGAAAGGTATGTTGAGATGGTTTGGGCACAAGGAGCGGATGGATGAAAGGAGGGTTTCGAAAGGAATTTACAGAGCCAAAGTTGAAGGTAGAGTTGGACGGAGTAGGCCACGTAGAACTCATACAGATCAAATTAAAAAAAAAAATTATCAAGGAGAGTGTACCCAGCATGTAAAATAGAAGAGCATGTATGAGAAGGGTTATTGGGTGTGAGTGAAGCAATAGAAATCTGTCAGGATCGTTCCAAGTGGCGATCGATAATCTCTGCCTATCCCGTTGGGGACATAGAGGCGTAATTTTTATTTCCTTGTCCCCCATTACTGACCTGGTCAGGTCAGGTTAGACTCAACACTCGGTTTTATATTATTATTAATCAGATATACATATTACTGCAATAGTCTGACTATTTCCTCAGGTTACGTGAAGGGTTACTACATGTTGAAAATGAGATCGGCAATCGAAAAGGTAATCGAAGAACTAGCAGATTTGTGGCCTGAAGAATCAAAATTGGAAGCAAGTCAATTAGAAGAGAAAAATAAACAAATGGGAAATTTGAACCTTTTTCAGTCAAGTATGTGTGATATTGAACTGGTGTAGGACATACAAAATAATTTAATTTATGTATTTTTTCTTCTCGTGTTTCCAAATTTTGTTAATTTTATACGATGTTTTCAGCAAATGTTGTTTGGGAAATGAGAAGTAATTGAAATTAATTTTAATTAAAAAAAAATATTTCCACAAAAATTAATTTATTTTTGACCTCGAAAACGGGACTTATCGCGTATATATTATTAACAAATTGGTTAGGTTAGATTAAATTTACGAGGTAAATTACGTTCCAAAAAATAATTAATAGCATAATTTATAAAAAATAATTCGACGTCTAAAGATGATAAGAATAGCGTATGATATACAGTATGTAAATTTAGTCTACAAAACAATACAGATAGACGGAATATTGAAAAAAGGTGACGTTAGGAGTATGAGAAAATGTATGAGTGTCAATGAAGCGAAAGTGGTCTGTCAGGATCGGGACAAATAGGGATCCGTGATCTCTGCCTACCCTTCTACAGGGAATCAGGCGTGATGTGTATGTATGTATGCCTACAAAACAATACACAACATAATTCTTAACATTCTTTAATTTACTAAGATCTCTCAAGAGCAGAATTGTGTTATTTATTCATTTCAGTATACTACTGGATAAATATCTTCGGAGCCTGGGTCTACGTCCTATTACCTCTACTAGACTTGTTAGTAAGAAACATATGTCTAGGCCAAGACGAACCGCTTTACTTTCCTCTGCCCTGCAGTTATCCATTTGATCCCACAATGGATATCAAAAGATATAACCTTGCCTATGTTTTTCAGGTCTATAGTGGTAAGTTTAATATATAGGGTGCACTTATTTACTTAGTACTAGCTAGCTACTTAGTAAAGATATGACGATAACATAGTACAACATTTTCTTATTAATGTCAGTTTTGGGGATTGTTTTACATATGTATTTCATAATGTGTAAACCTTAATTAGACAGAAAAGATATCATGGTACCAAAATTCTGGCTATGACTAATAGTATAATAGATTATAAAAATAAATAAGACGAAACGACTTAAAGTTAATATTGCGATTATAAAGTGAGTGCTAATGATCTCGTTATATAAATAATTTTTTTTCATATTCAATATAAAGGACATAAAATCACTTGAAAGGTAAAAAAAAATATGGGTTTTAAACCATATTTAATATAAAACATGTATTAATATACATATTATTTAATTGTTTTGAAGCCAGTAACCATATCATTTTATATTATAATTATTTTAACATTATTCCAGTGATGAAACTAGTACACTGTCTCGTCGGCGCCGAATTGCTGATGATAACCCTGACAGCCCATCTCAGCACTTTATTTACCATTTTAAAAGACGATTTGCTAAATGTCAGACCCCTGTCAGGCAGGCTCAAACCAGACGACCCCTTGCCTCAATGTGAAGATGACATAAAAATAAATTCACAGACTAAATTTGATCTGAAAGATTTAGTGGTGAGGCATCAGAGATTAATGAGGTGAGGTTTTATGTCTTATTCAATTTTAATCAATTTATAAAGATTCAGTTGATAATATTATTCTTAAGCGTATCGTGAAGAATAGAAGAGTATGGATGTAAAAGTAAATGAATGTGTGAGGGGTGTTTCATAAATGTCAGTTACGATATGTCCCTAAGTCTTTAGGGAAGTAAAGGCATGTATGTAAATTGTATGAAAATAGAATCTTTTGGACCATGAACTAGCAACCTGTTCTGTACACTTTAGATAAATTATCTCTAAAATAGACGACATTATATAAACTAACTAATATACCTCAGTCGCTTTAAGGTTTAAGTTCCACTCTTTTACGATAAATAATGTTCCAGGAATTGCTAAAGATTGCCAATGGCGAACTAAATCAATATCCGCTCCACGAAGTATAAAATGCCTGGAAAAGGCACTGGTAACATAATATTATGTAGTACACCATTATTATAATATTATATTAATATTTAGTGCTCATAGAAGTATCTGTTATTTCTGCAATAGTTCTAGCATAAGATCAGCGCAGTGATTGTACTTCAATCATTGTATATATGCTGAGCTGGGACCATTTCACTGGGCAATGACATGCTCATGTAGGATTTAATAACTTACTTGTATAAACTTCTTTTCTCTTTTATTTCTTTTTTTTAATTTCCTGTCTGTGTATGTCAATGTGTTTCTATGAATAAAGGTTATTATTAGTATTATTAATAATATTTCAATATATGTTAATACACCAATATATGGATAAATACATATTATATAGTGTACATAATCAACGACCAGACTGGAAAGTAGAGTAAAGCGTAATTCTTAGCTCTGTACCTACTGGGAATCAATCGTGGGACCTCACAATTAACGTTCATTCCTCAGAGCTCATCGAATTCCGTGTGGAATTTTTATTGATTTAAAATATACATGTTTACATTGTTTTGTTTCAGAATCACCTTAGATGTTGATGATGTATTCAACAGGATTATTTTCGTCGGCATAAGTGTTGCTACCATACAAATATGCTTCTTTGGATTTGTCACAAAAGTAAGTTGAATATTACGTAAAGTCTATATGATAAGCAGTCATTTAAGATCAGAACTATATGATTGTATGTCTAAGTGTATAAAGATATACTTAATAGATAATTATTACTTTTCGGCGGAGCCTTGTTTATGACATATTTTTTGATCTCTCGAGATATCATAACCGTAAATGATTATGATTTGTAATTTCATCAAAATTGGATACAACGTAATAGTTGACGTTAAAGTGATATAGAATAAGATAAATCGGATATCTTTCATAAATTGTAGCTCCCTAATTTGCAGCCCCTATTATTAATTTGCAACAATTATTTTCATACTTATTTTAATCCCTATAATATTTGACATCACCCCTCATTTATTTATTTTTTTCTTAAAGCAAGCCCAAGATACTAGGGAGATTGGGAGGAATTTCATCGGAGTAGTGGCTTCGATCGTGCCCATATTCAACCTCTGCTACTACGGACAACTTCTCATTGATTCTGTGAGTTGCTCGCATACTTGAGCTTTTGCTGTGATTGGTTATATAGGTTGCCTGATTTGTTTTAGCTACATATGCTTCAAAGGGATATTTATATAAAGTCTGGTTCTATTTTAGTCCCATTTTTTTCTTAATTGGTTTGGTTAGGTTTTAAAATTAGGCTAATTTCTTGGGTTGTCATATATCTATTTAGATTTATGTCATACATATACGATAATTGTTTATACTAAACTTTAATTATACTAATGAATATAACACACAAGTCACAAATACTATTCCTTTTGGCACAGATATAATAATACTATAGTAGCTTTTGGTGAAGTCAGAGATTCTCGTGTCAGTTTTCCTAATTACAAAGCTTTTATTACATAGGGCTATAGAATTACGTAAACATTGTTACTTAGTAGAATCTATTTAGATATAGAATATAAGGCTTCATAAATAATTTCAGAGCGCTGGCATAGCAGATAATGCGTATTGTACTCTGTGGTACAAAGATAATGTTGAGCAACAGAGAAATATTGTTTTGATTATACTGCGGTAAGTCCAATAGTTTTATTAACAACTTTGATTACTAAGATGAAATTTAACTCAGCTAAGGATGATATTGACAGTCAATACTCATATATCGTCACGTCATTGAATTTTTTTCCGTAAATACGTACGTACGTAAATATATTTAAAGGATAGTCAATGATTTGAGATACAGATACAAAAATTGTTATTTGACACATGTCTTTTTTCATTAAAACTGTTAATTTTTTATTTTATGTTATACATTATTAGAAGACAAAACAAACATTCATCCTCTGCGTACAATGTAGGTATACATCTTTGTCCTTTATCATTTATACGTGTATTACGTCTTTTTATGATTTGTTTCATTGACAACAACTATTCAATATTCCTATGTATTTCAGATCCCAGAAGAGTTGTTGTTTAACCTCTTTGAAGTATGCTCCGGTGCAACTGGCTACATTTACAACGGTACTCGTCGCAATGTAACAGAGTTTTAACGTACACTCTTATATCTTTCATTCTTTGTAAATGGATTATGTACATATGTCTTCCTATTATACCACTATTCCATCTTTATTCCTAGTGTTGTATACATCACTTTGGATATGCGATAATTACTGTTTTTAAACAGCAAAAGCAAATGGCCACAATCGTTGAAGGATTAAAATAACTATACATCTCGCTGAAGCAATCTATTATCAGTCAAATAGAGTACCCGCCACATAAGGTGGCAGTAGCCAAACTTGGAACTAAATTTGACGTTTCCGCCATTGCGTGTTATTTTGTATGAAAGGTAAATTTAGTATTACCAGCGTTGTGTTTTTTGCCCACTCTTTGTAATTTTTATGTTTGTTAAGGGTGATTATAATAAATTGATTTCTGGAGTTTCTTGTTAGTTCTTCTCCAAGGGTCTCCGCTGAACTTCTTCTTCTCAATCGTTACGCTCTTATCAGAGCGGTCGTGGTCTTCATGACGTGGCATCTTGAGCAGCCGAAATGGTTGGTGAACTAACCTCGGTAAAAATATGTAAAGACAATGCTCAGTGCCATGTTTGAAATAGTTTTTTTACATACGTACATACACATCACGCCTGATTCCCTGTAGAGGGGTAGGCAGAGATTACGGATCCCCATTTGTCCCGATCCTGACAGACCACTTTCGCTTCATTGACATTCATACATTCTCTAATACACTCTCGGCGGTTATAGGTACTCC